>CAUJNA010002126.1:0-43181 GCA_963377175.1 Effrenium voratum
ATTAAGGGAATAGAATGGACAAGTTACGACAAACAGAGAATAGTAACTCACTTACATGCCATGCATTCATTGTGGTTAGACGGTTTCCCAGAGATAGAGAGGGATAGAGATGTTGGCATTCACCTGTCTGGTTCATTTCTACATAATATCAACCATAAAAGCCTTTAATATCCGGCCACTCTACTCACGCCGGCGGATGCATGAGTCATTAGGTGAAAGGAAAGTGTAAGAACATGAATGGAAAAGCATTATGATAAAACCGCGAGAAAGCGGTTGAGAGAATGGCTAACACTTCGTTCACAATCTATTTTCCTAATCTATTATTTACCTTTGGTGTCTGTTATTTTATTGTGTTTACATTCATTCATCTTCTCCTACATTCCACAGACACCGGATGGACGAAGGAAGGAGTCATCATTTTATTGTTTTTCTTTTCTTCTTTCTTCATGTGTCTTCCTCAGCATGTGTTCCGTGAATTATAAAGATGACATGAGAGACAGGAAAAGAGAAGAAGACAGACCATACATTCCCCTACCTCCTATCTGTAACCTTCCTTTCCTTTCTTAATATCTATTTCCTTCATCAGAACTCATCTACATTGGAGAGGGATGAATAACGGTGAAAAGAGGAGACACATCACATAGAAAGGAAGGGGACTGACGTTATCATCTCATTATCTTATTGTAATTCAATTTAACATGTCCTTACACTCTCCGCTCGGGTTAATCCTCACGTCGCAAAAACAAGAATTAAATATTAAAAGATTTCTAAGATGTAGTTATGGTGGTGAAAG
Source organism: Effrenium voratum (assembly GCA_963377175.1). Taxonomy (NCBI): domain Eukaryota; class Dinophyceae; order Suessiales; family Symbiodiniaceae; genus Effrenium; species Effrenium voratum. The sequence continues at coordinate 794 of CAUJNA010002126.1, forward strand.
AAAGGCTTAGGAAAGGACCAGAAAGGGAAAGTAATGACCGACACAATGTAAACAAGCCTTTCTCACCATTTATCTTCTCCTTACCATGCTGTCTCTCTTACCCCTTACCCAATCTAGGATTGGAACGGAAGGAAGGGTAAGGATAAAGGGATTTGAGGAAGCTATTATCTCTCTCTCACACTGTCTCAGCTCCGAAGCGAGCCCAGAGACTATTTCACTTTGGTAACGACATGAGTGAACGGATGGTAGCGAATGGAGGGAGTTACAGGTCAGCTATTTCCATCACCAACTTTCACTTCTTTCCATTCCTAAGATTCCGGAAGGAACAGATGGTGAGCTGACCTGTATCCTCTCATTCATACCCCAGACTCACAGAGGATGGATTCTGATGGACAATAAAGCCCTGGAAAAGCCGGGAGGCATGCTATCTTTTTCCATCTTTTCTTTCATGTTATTACAGTTAACGGCTTTTCCATAAGAACATGACATACAAAGGAAATAGATAACAGGGAAAGACAAGGATAACGAGTCAACGAGATAGCGAGGTGATACCTTCCTTTACCTTCCATTGGCCCAGCCATGCCATATAATTCCCTTGTCTATCTCATCTGAGAATCGATCGACAATTAAAGATATTAATAATTCTAGAATGTAGATAGAGAGGTAAGAGAAGTGACATGTGGATATTGATGAGGAAGTGAGTTAACAGGTAGGAGATCACTTTCCTATCAGCCATTACACTCCTTCCTTGGAAATCCATCTATTCTTCTCTTTACCTCTGTCCCTCTTCTTTGCTTCTCTATAATTCACGGATTTCCAAGAGTTAGAATTAATTTGTAATATATAAAATAGAAATACTAAAAAGGTAAATAATAAACAATAAAAGACTAGAAAGATAACGAACTACAAATAAAGAAGAAAGAGATACAAAGTGAAAGAGATTAATAAGACCAATAATAGAATTACAATAATAAATAGAAATACCATACAAAATAAATAATAAATACTAATAAAATATTAAAATGAATTATGAAAAGGACAAGTGAAAGATACAAGTGACTGGAATTCCTTTCGTTTATTATCCCATTCCTTGTCACGTGGGAACTCCTCTATTCACTCATCTCTCTATCTCCCATTATTCACTTCTTGTCCTGTCATCTCAGGACCGACAACCAAAGGGAAGGGATATGGAATAGGTAATGGCTGTTAGGGAAATCCTGTTTCTTTATCCAAATCTTGTTCTTATTTGCTTATCTTATACCTCTCTTTTCTCTATTTATTATTATCACCTTATCTCCTGGTCACGTCCATCTTCCAAGAGTTAGAAGTTACATGAAGAAGAGATGAAAGAGGCAAACATAAAGCCAATTATAGACCAAGACCCATTTCCTTCCTTCTAATTCCCAAGAAATCCATCTCCAAATGAACTAAAAAGAGAATTATAGAGATAAAAGAGAAGACTAACAAAGATAAAGAACATTAATTATAAAACCAATTAAAAATACAAATAAAATAATAAAAGAAATCTCATAATTATTACAACAAAGAAGATAAAAGAAACGACAATAATATGAAAGTAAAAGAGATTTCATGTGATAGAGGCTTTTGGAGCGTTTCTCTCGCTCCTTTTCCATCGTTTATTCCCGGCCCATGAAGGACCTGTCAGAAATGGTCTTGAACATACCAGCAAATGCAATTATAAATAAGGAAAGGAACCGCATCTCAACAAACAAATAAATAAAAGAAAAGAAAGATAAAGAAAGATATAAAAAGATAAGATATGAAAGGAAAAGGTGGTTATTACGGAAAAGCAAATAAACATAAAGAAGAAAGAAAGAGAAAGAAAGAATTAAAAAGACAAAGAGAAATCTGTCCTCATTCCCTCACCTCTCTCCCGGCGCTGGAAGCGGGGTCAGAGAGGGTGAGGAGATCCCATGTCAGTCATTTCTATTCCTTCCACGTCCTAAGGATTCTGGAGCCTCTATTCCTTACCTATCTTTCACCGGCTCCAGGCCTAGCTTTTCCATAAGAACTCCAACTCGCTTTTATCTCGTTATCTCGTTACCTTTCCCACGGCTTCTATCACTGTCACATCTATCCGTCTCCTGCCGTGGGATGAAGGAACTTGTATCTACTCCTCGCTTCGGAGAGTGAATGAAGCGAGGGATAGCCTTTTTAACTCCGCCGGGCCTTATCTTTCCTGGTTCATTTTGATTCACCGAAAGGCCCGACAGGAAGGCCTGATATTTATTCCTCTCACCCTGTCGCCTTCATGGCTGTGAGAGAGAAAGGCCTTCCTACCTCCTATGGCTTGACCAAGTGAACACGAGGGAAAGGGACAGTGCATGCGAGCGAAGATAGCGAGTGGATCCATACCTTATCTTCCTCTTCTTTGCTCTTCCCATCTTCCTCCTTCCCTGACCGTGTTAGCCAATGGCGTCCACACGTGGGAAGGAAGGGAAGATACAAGGGAAGAGGGACGTGTCCATACCTACATGTCCCGCCTCTGATTGGAGGCTTAGTGACAGCATGTAGATGTGGAAGGGAATAGATGTCATGAAAGGAATAGAAATGATAGCTGTCTTTAGGTCCTTCCTTCCTATTCCTTACGTAATCTCCAGAACTCAACCAAAAGTAGGAAAAGATATTAAAAGATTTCTATATTCTTCAAATTCATTCTCTTTCCAAGATTTCGAGAGTCAACCGATGGTGAGGATACAGGTATGAATGAGGATAGACGGTACAGGATAGGAAGATAACAGCATTCTATTGGTGGCATATGGTGGAGATATTGGGTCACAGTAGGATTCAACATGTCATTCCTATGTGTGGGAGATGATGCCCAGAGGCTAGTCCACAGGGCAGAGGCTTACCAATGGAGAGTGTACCGGAGGGAACGGTTGCAATAAGATGATAAGATCCCACTCCTTCCTACCGTCTCTCGTCTCACAGATTATCACCCAATATCTCCAAGAAACAGAGAGTAGACACACAAGGGAAAAGGAATCAACAAACCAATAAAGATAAGGAATATTGGAAAAGAAATATGATAATAAAGCCAATCAAAGATAGCGAAGATACCGATCCTTTCATGGCATTCCAGTCACTCCACACAATGTAATCTCCAGATTCTTAAGGACGTGACAAAGGTAGAATGAAGATATGGCAAAGAGAAAGATAACATGCTAGGACTAACTCATCTCTGTTCCATTCCTTATCCAAATTACCTATCCAATGTAGAGATTCATAATGCTTAGCAAAGAGAAGGAAGACCTACCATCTTTCACCTTCCTGTATCTCTTCATCATATGCTGTTCCCTTCTTTCCAATGTAATCCCAACTTTAGGAATGACATACATCAGATAATAATAAAGCCACGAAGGGAACAGGAATAACAGGAAAGGAAATGAATGAGCGGCCACTCGCTTCTCTCGTATCCTCATCTTCCGGAGTCACCGGTCAGTGTTCACTCCCTACCCTTTCCACTCCTCGTCTTCACTCGTCTGTCAAGTGCCGGAGGTTGAAGGAAATGAATGGAGGGAATAACCCGACAGGTGAAGGAGATAGAATCCTAACATTGGGACAGGAACTGGCTAAGGGAATTAACACCTGGAAGATAAGGGAATTAAAAATAGAGAAATAAAAGCTTCTAACTCCTTCACGGATGGGATTCTATAACCCGTTAATTCTATCTTCTTAGAATTCTATTCTTATAAACTGTAATTACAAGCCTCTGTGAGACCATAGGATACAAATAGAATGGAGAGGCCTCTCGGCTTTCACAGATACAATCCTAGACTGGGAGTTAGGGCGAGACAGTGGATAAAGAACCCGAGCCCAAAGGCCCAGAGGCAGTTATCTGTTTACATCCTAACCTTTCCACCAACCCGCCATGCGGTGCCATTCCCTTCCTTCGTTCGGTCATTATCTTACACCTCTATTCCCCGTTCCTTTTCCCTTATCTACCTTCTCTTAATCTATGAAATTGGGAATTAAAAGGAACGGAAATAACCCAAACAAGGGAAGATAATTGACAATAAAAGAGAAGTTCCAGAATGAACAATAATAATATAAAATAAACAATAATATGCTGTTGCGACAATAAAAGATTAGAATTAACAATCAAAATGAAAGGAGATAAGGGAAATATAGATAGAGAAAGAAGCGATTGAAGGACATTCCCATATCTATCCCATTCTTGGTTAGGGCCTGCCCGGCATCTCTAGGAATCACTTGTCTAACCACATGATGTAGAGATGAAAGAGAATAGACCAGCCAATAGATGAAAAAGGCTGGCATCACTTCACCATATCTCTTCACCTCACCATTTCCTACCTTTGGATCGGTTGGCATCATTTGTCATCCCATGTACTCTCCAGAACCTCTCTGTAATAGCTGTCCTTAAGCCACGTTTATTATTTATCTTTGTATTTTTAATTTCTTTTATTATTAGTTTTTACGACGTGAGAATGCCTTTAGGAAGAGCACGGAGGAAGTAGTGAATGGTGATCCAAGATTAGAGGAATGTATCTGTCCCCTCTCTCATCTATGAATCACAGGTAGAGGATAGAGGTGTGTAAGAGATATTGCACCCGCCAGGACAAGCTTTATCAATATCACTTACCACACCTCTATCCTCTACCTGTGATTCATAGATGAGAGAGGGAACAGATACATTCCTCTAATCTTGGATCACCATTCACTACTTCCTCCGTGCTCCTCCTAAAGGCATTCTCACGTCGTAAAAACTAATAATAAAAGAAATTAAAAATACAAAGATAAATAATAAAAGTGGCTTAAGGACAGCTATTACAGAGAGGTTCTGGAGAGTACATGGGATGACAAATGATGCCAACCGATCCAATGGTAGGAAATGGTGAGGTGAAGAGATATGGTGAAGTGATGCCAGCCTTTTTCATCTATTGGCTGGTCTATTCTCTTTCATCTCTACATCATGTGGTTAGACAAGTGATTCCTAGAGATGCCGGGCAGGCCCTAACCAAGAATGGGATAGATATGGGAATGTCCTTCAATCGCTTCTTTCTCTTTCTATAATTCCCTTATCTCCTTTCATTTTGATTGTTAATTCTAATCTTTTATTGTCGCAACAGCATATTATTGTTTATTTTATATTATTATTGTTCCTTCTGGAACTTCTCTTTTTTGGTCCAAATTATCTTCTTGTTTGGGTTATTTCCGATCCTTTTAATTCCCAAATCATAGATTAAGAGAAGGTAGAATAAGGAAAAGGAACGGGGAATAAGTGTAAGATAATGACCGAACGAAGGAAGGGAATGGCACCTCATGGCGGGTTGGTGGAAAGGTTAGGATGTAAACAGATAACAGCCTCTGGGCCTTTGGGCTCGGGTTCTTTATCCACTGTCTCGCCCTAACTCCCAGTCTAGGATTGTATCTGTGAAAGCCGAGAGGCCTCTCCATTCTATTTGTATCCAATGGTCTCACAGAGGCTTGTAATTACAGTTTATAAGAATAGAATTCTAAGAAGATAGAATTAACGGGTTATAGAATCCCATCCGTGAAGGAGTTAGAAGCTTTTATTTCTCTATTTATAATTCCCTTATCTTCCAGGTGATAATTCCCTTAGCCAGTTCCTGTCCCAATGTTAGGATTCTATCTCCTTCACCTGTCGGGTTATTCCCTCCATTCATTTCCTTCAACCTCCGGCACTTGACAGACGAGTGAAGACGAGGAGAGGAAAGGGTAGGGAGTGAACACTGACCGGAGACTCCGGAAGATGAGGATACGAGAGAAGCGAGTGGCCGCTCATTCATTTCCTTTCCTGTTATTCCTGTTCCCTTCGTGGCTTTATTATTAACTGATGTCTGTCATTCCTAAAGTTGGGATTACATTGGAAAGAAGGGAACAGCATATGATGAAGAGATACAGGAAGGTGAAAGATGGTAGGTCTTCCTTCTCTTTGCTAACAAAATGATCTCAACATTGGATAGGTTATTTGATAAGGCATGGAACAGAGATGATAAGACCTAGCATGTTATCTTTCTCTTTGCCATATCTTCATTCTACCTTTGTCACGTCCTTAAGAATCTGGAGATTACATTGTGTGGAGTGACTGGAAAGCCATGAAAGGAACGGTATCTTCGCTATCTTTGATTGGCTTTATTATCATATTTCTTTTCCAATATTCCTTATCTTTATTGGTTTGTTGATTCCTTTTCCCTTGTGTGTCTACTCTCTGTTATCTTGAGATATAGGGTGATAATCAGTGAGACCTAGATACGTAGGAAGGAGTGGGATCTTATCATCTTATTGCACCCGTTCCCTCCGGTACACTCTCCATTGGTAAGCCTCTGCCCTGTGGACTAGCCTCAGGGCATCATCTCCCACACATAGGAATGACATGTTGAATCCTAATGTGACCCAATATCTCCACCATATGCCACCAATAGAATGCTGTTATCTTCCTATCCTGTACCGTCTATCCTCATTCATACCTGTATCCTCACCATCGGTTGACTCTCGAAATCTTGGAAAGAGAATGAATTTGTAGAATATAGAAATCTTTTAATATCTTTTCCTACTTTTGGTTGAGTTCTGGAGATTACGTAAGGAATAGAAAGGAAGGACCTAAAGACAGCTATCATTTCTATTCCTTTCATGACATCTATTCCCTTCCACATCTACATGCTGTCACTAAGCCTCCAATCAGAGGCGGGACATGTAGGTAAGGACACGTCCCTCTTCCCTTGTATCTTCCCTTCCTTTCCACGTGTGGACGCCATTGGCTAACACGGTCAGGGAAGGAGGAAGATGGGAAGAGCAAAGAAGAGGAAGATAAGGTATGGATCCACTCGCTATCTTCGCTCGCATGCACTGTCCCTTTCCCTCGTGTTCACTTGGTCAAGCCATAGGATGTAGGAATGCCTTTCTCTCTCACAGCCATGAAGGCGACAGGGTGAGAGGAATAAATATCAGGCCTTCCTGTCGGGCCTTTCGGTGAATCAAAATGAACCAGGAAAGATAAGGCCCGGCGGGGTTAAAAAGGCTATCCCTCGCTTCATTCAATCTCCGAAGCGAGGAGTAGATACAAGTTCCTTCATCCCACGGCAGGAGACGGATAGATGTGACAGTGATAGAAGCCGTGTGAAAGGTAACGAGATAACGAGATAAAAGCGAGTTGGAGTTCTTATGGAAAAGCTAGGCCTGGAGCCGGTGAAAGATAGGTAAGGAATAGAGGCTCCAGAAACCTTAGGACGTGGAAGGAATAGAAATGACTGACATGGGATCTCCACACCCTCTCTGACCCCGCTTCCAGCGCCGGGAGAGAGGTGAGGGAATGAGGACAGATTTCTCTTTGTCTTTTTAATTCTTTCTTTCTCTTTCTTTCTTCTTTATGTTTAATTGCTTTTCCGTAAAAACCACCTTTTCCTTTCATATCTTATCTTTTTATATCTTTCTTTATCTTTCTTTTCTTTTATTTATTTGTTTGTTGAGATGCGGTTCCTTTCCTTTTTTATAATTGCATTTGCTGGTATGTTCAAGACCATTTCTGACAGGTCCATCATGGGCCGGGAATAAACGATGGAAAAGGAGCGAGAGAAACGCTCCAAAAGCCTCTATCACATGATATCTCTTTTACTTTCATATTATTGTCGTTTCTTTTATCTTCTTTGTTGTAATAATTATGAGTTTTCTTTTATTATTTTATTTGTATTTTTAATTGGTTTTATAATTAATGTTCTTTATCTTGGTTAGTCTTCTCTTTTATCTCTATAATTCTCTTTTTAGTTCATTTGGAGATGGATTTCTTGGGAATTAGAAGGAAGGAAATGGGTCTTGGTCTATAATTGGCTTTATGATTGCCTCTTTCATCTCTTCTTCATGTAACTTCTAACTCTTGGAAGATGGACGTGACCAGGAGATAAGGTGATAATAATAAATAGAGAAAAGAGAGGTATAAGATAAGCAAATAAGAACAAGATGTGGATAAAGAAACAGGATTTCCCTAACAGCCATTACCTATCCATCATCCCTCTCCCTTTGGTCTGTCGGTTCCTGAGATGACAGGACAAGAAGTGAATAATGGGAGATAGAGAGATGAGTGAATAGAGGAGTTCCCACGTGACAAGGAATGGGATAATAAACGAAAGGAATTCCAGTCACTTGTATCTTTCACTTGTCCTTTTCATAATTCATTTTAATATTTTATTAGTATTTAATATTTATTTTGTATGGTATTTCTATTTATTATTGTAATTCTATTATTGGACTTATTAATCTCTTTCACTTTGTATCTCTTTCTTCTTTATTTGTAGTTCGTTATCTTTCTAGTCTTTTATTGTTTATTATTTACCTTTTTAGTATTTCTATTTTATATTTTACAAATTAATTCTAACTCTTGGAAATCCGTGAATTATATAGAAGCAAAGAAGAGGGACAGAGGTAAAGAGAAGAATAGATGGATTTCCAAGGAAGGAGTGTAATGGCTGATAGGAAAGTGATCTCCTACCTGTTAACTCACTTCCTCATCAATATCCACATGTCACATCTCTTACCTCTCTATCTACATTCTAGAATTATTAATATCTTTAATTGTCGATCGATTCTAAGATGAGATAGACAAGGGAATTATATGGCATGGCTGGGCCAATGGAAGGTAAAGGAAGGTATCACCTCGCTATCTCGTTGACTCGTTATCCTCGTCTTTCCCTGTTATCTATTTCCTTTGGATGTCATGTTCTTATGGAAAAGCCGTTAACTGTAATAACATGAAAGAAAAGATGGAAAAAGATAAGCAATGCCTCCCGCTTTTCAGGCAATATTGTCCATCAGAATCCATCCTCTGTGAGTCTGGGGTATGAATGAGAGGATACAGGTCAGCTCACCATCTGTTCCTTCCGGAATCTTAGGAAAGGAAAGAAGTGAAAGATGGTGATGGAAATAGCTGACCTGTAACTCCCTCCAATCGCTAGTAAAAGCCTTTATCCTTTCCTACCATCCGTTCACTCCTGTCGTTACCAAAGTGAAATAGTCCTCGGGCTCGCTTCGGAGCAGAGACAGTGTGAGAGAGAGATAATAGCTACCTCAAATCCCTTTATCCATACCCTTCCTCCGTTCCAAACCTAGATTGGGTAAGGGGTAAGAGAGACAGCATGGTAAGGAGAAGATACATGGTGAGAAAGGCTTTTTTACATTGTGTCGGTCATTACTTTCCCTTTCTGGTCCTTTCCTAAGCCTTTCTTTCACCACCATAACTACATCTTAGAAATCTTTTAATATTTAATTCTTGTTTTTGCGACGTGAGGATTAACCCGAGCGGAGAGTGTAAGGACATGTTAAAATGAATTACAATAAGATAATGAGATGATAACGTCAGTCCCCTTCCTTTCTATGTGATGTGACTCCTCTTTTCACCGTTATTCATCCCTCTCCAATGTAGATGAGTTCTGATGAAGGAAATAGATATTAAGAAAGGAAAGGAAGGATACAGATAGGAGGTAGGGGAATGTATGGTCTGTCTTCTTCTCTTTTCCTGTCTCTCATGTCATCTTTATAATTAACGGAACACATGCTGAGGAAGACACATGAAGAAAGAAGAAAAGAAAAACAATAAAATGATGACTCCTTCCTTCGTCCATCCGGTGTCTGTGGAATGTAGGAGAAGATGAATGAATGTAAACACAATAAAAGAACAGACACCAAAGGTAAATAATAGATTAGGACAATAGATTGTGAACGAAGTGTTAGCCATTCTCTCAACCGCTTTCTCGCGGTTTTATCATAATGCTTTTCCATTCATGTTCTTACACTTTCCTTTCACCTAATGACTCATGCATACGCCGGCGTGAGTAGAGAGGCCGGATATTAAAGGCTTTTATGGTTGATATTATGTAGAAATGAACCAGACAGGTGAATGCCAACATCTCTATCCCTTTCTATCTCTGGGAAACCGTCTAACCACAATGAATGCATGGCATGTAAGTGAGTTACTATTCTCTGTTTGTCGTAACTTGTCCATTCTATTCCCCTAATCTCACACCTAAAGTCACCCAACGTACTAACTCCGAGCGTTGGAAGGAACGTCTCTTGATTACCTCTCCAATATGAACTCCTCTAACTCCAAGAAATGCATTGAGGATTAGATAAAAGGATTTCCTCCCTATCAACGCCCGAAGGTAGCGAGTACACGGTTGGCATGTTAAGATGAATGCCATGAAAGGAAAAGGCATTCCATGGAAGTTCAACTCACCATCAGAGATAAGGCCTCGCAATCAAGGTTAGATGGAGTGGTGAAATCTCTTCTTTCCAGTGCATCTTTTATTATTGACGAGAACTGACTTGAGTGCGAGGAAAGAAAGGTTGATAATTTGCTTTTCTATTCATGCATCCCTCGTCCTTTCCGTCCTTATAATTCCATCGGTTCACCATTCAAGAATTCCAGTAATAAAGACGGATTAGAGAAAGGACGAGGTGGAAGTATGAAGGAACCTACAAACACTATCCTTTCCACAGCCTAGAGTCTGTGATCTGAGGTAAAAGGATTTCCAAGAAACAAACCAATAGACGAAAGGAAAATATAAATGAAAAGAATTGAATGGTGGCCTTCCGGCTGGGTCTAATCCCTGTCTTTCCTACCTCCTTTCGGGTTATCTCCCAACCGTGTAGATCCTCAATTAACGAGAATACGAAAAGACAAGAATAAAAGGATTTGGAAAAGAGAATAAAGAAGAGTTACACGGTTGGCATCTTATCTCAGATCCCTTTTCTCTTGTTTACATCTTACCTTTCTCCCGCCTTTATTAACTGGCGGTTCACTTCCTAACATCTCAATTCCATTCAAGATTAGGAAATGTAATGCAAAGAGATGCAATATTAACGAGAACACATATAAAAGCAATAAAGGGATGGACATGAGATGAAGTTAATAGCTCTCCCAAATAGAGAGATGAAAGCATAGGAAATCAAATGATGGATGATCCACTTCTTTCCGTTCCTTTCCACACCTCCCTTTCAGGGCCTTTAGGTGTGTCAGGAGTTAACTTCTTCCTTCATGCCTGCATTCATCCTTTCCATATCTTGTTTGGTGGTTTGATGAGGTTAATTGGTAAGCATTAAATGGAGGATGAATGCATGACTCATAGAGACTCACCGCCCGTCGTTTCCTCCGGCCTAATTCACGAGTTACAAGGAGATAGACACGGTTGGTGGAAGGGCGGTCATTGGAAGACTCACTCACCTTCGTTCGTATCTTGGAGAAGGCTTACCAAGTGAGTGAGGACATCTCTTTTACCTACCATCCAAGACTCACCGCCGGTGGCAGAGAAGCTACTGTGATCTTGTTCATAAAGGAATCCAAACGGAACAGGAATTAACCCAGAACATAACGAATGTTAGATGAAAGGAATGAATGTAATTGAAGTGAAAGGAAATCCATTATTCTCGTTATCTTTTATCTCTTGTTTTCATCTTATTTGTTTATTGTTTATTTCTTGTTTATTGTTGACTTTAGGAGTTTGAAGTTATTGACGAAGAAAGAAGAGAATAAGATCCGAACGGATGGAGTGAGGGGTACATCTTAAAGTCACTTTATTGCACTCTTTCTTTCATTTTTAATTACATTTTCACCCTTTCTTTTCCCTGGAATTCATCCATCATTTGGTGAGTCACTATCTTCCAGGATAAAATAGGTAAAGAAAGCTAGGGAAAGATATGGAAAAGAGATGAATAGAGGAATATAGATGAGGTGAATGGGATAACAGATAGAATGCTATCTCTTTCTCGTTACCTCGCACACCGGAGAAACGAACGGTGGCATGCTCTTCAAGAATCTCTAGAATGGGAAATAGAAAGAGAAGAGGAATCACTTCCCTGTAATGCATCTCTTAGATTGGGATGTTAGTGTGTGAAAAGAAGAGATAAAAAGCCTCAAAAAGACGAGGTAAGGACCGAGTGAAGGCTTCTCTTCATTCTATCTGTAATTCACTTGTACATCTTATATTAATTTATTATTTGTAATCTTGATTGTTTATTTTGGTTGGTCTTCAAGAATTTCAGGATTAATAGGTTGGGAAAGTACATGGTGAGACAGTGGAAAGAATGGCATTATTATCATCTTTCCTTTCTCTTCCTAGTATTTCTCCCTTCCTTTCTCTTGGATAATGGAATTCCATTCAACATCAGATAGTAAGGAATAGAGGAATAAAAGAGATAATGATAGGAAAAGATGACCACATATTAATTCCTCAAATATCTTCTCCCAGCTGTGTAATTCCCTGAGCTGGGTCCATCATTTATATCTTGTTCTTGGATCATGTCCTCAGTCCATGTCCTACCGTCTATCTCATATTGGTACACCTTCATGTCATTACTAATCTCTAATACTCTAGGATCTGGAAGAGAGATGTCATGACCAAAAGAAAAGGAAAAGAAATAGACCATAAAGACGAGAACCGAGTCAAGAGCGAGGGAGCGGGTACATGGTAAGAACTAGACCAAGCGGCCCATTCATGGCCTTTCCCACATTACCATTCCATTCCTTTCATGTGTCTATTCTTTCCATTATATTCCTCTCATTCTTGTCTCAGAGATTTATGGGATTTGTAAGTTAGCAATCAACATGGGATAGGGAATAGAGCCACCGGATGTACATGGAAAGAAAAGGATAGTGCCTCGCTCATTTGCATTCCCTCTCCCTTTAATCCCAAGAGCTTTCCCGTGTCTTACATTGTCAGGAAATAGACCATGCGGCACCAATAAAGACGAGGTGACGAGGCGGTGAGATTGTTGGTCATTTGTTGGGTCATGACAGCGAGGCCACGAGTCAACTTTCCATCTTAGAAACTCCGCCCGCAGGCAATGAACGTACACTTCCAAGTCCTTCTATTCAAGGCTTTTATCCCAGCTGCGGGAGGGAATCTCATCTGGAGAAGATAAGGCACAGATGGAGAGATAAAAGGGATGTAAATAGAATGAGATCAGATAGTAAGGATTAACAGATAGAAGGTAGGGATAGGATGAAAGCAAGTAAAAGGAAAACAGGAAAGTGATAAAGCATTTGGGATCTATTAACTTCAAATACAGGAAAAGAAGAGAAAAGAATTAATATGACCATAAAGTGAATCATGAATCTAAGAGATGCAATATTAATAAAGATGCATTAGGGAAAGGTAAATATTAAATAGAATTAACCCAAGAATCGAGGGACCTGTATCCTTCATTGCCTACCCTCTCTCGTTTATTAGCATTTAATGTTAGAATTCTCTTTGGTCCTAAGGTTAGGTTCTACAGTTAGAAAAGAGACAGAGATAGAAGGAATATTAGTTGGGACAGATATTAAATGGTGAATCCAGATGCTTTCTCCCTTTCTAGTTCTTGTTCTCCAGCTATTTCACCAATCCAGGAAATGGAGGTTAAAGGGAATGAGGCTAGCCTTCTCCATGTCGTACATCTTCAAGAATCTGGGATTACAGTAAGGAAATGGAAATAAAAGATAGAATGCTATCCCAAAGACAAGAGTGCTGCCAGCGGTTACACCTAGATGCTTTTCTCTTGGTTACATCTCCATTCGTTTCTTTGCTTTCTTCCTCATTCATTCTTCTTTCGGATTCTTTAAGTTGCAAATTAATAAAGGAATAGATAATGGAAAAGAGATGAGAATAAAGGATTAGCAATTTTAACGACTTTAAATGTAACCAAATGAACTAGAACAGACATAAGAAAGCAAACAAGTGGACCAGCCTCTAACTCCAGGCTGTGGACGAGAGGAACAGCTACAATGTGAACGTGAGGAATAAAATAGGCCAGCGGCAGGCTAGGATTGTCTTCTTTAGGATCCGAACGGCGTGTCTTAGAGCCGGGAGGTCCACCAATAGAAAGGAGGTAAGGTCAGGAAAAGAGAATCCAGATGAAGTGAAAAAGAAATAGGCTTTCCTTCACTCTCCAGTCAGCCATTTCATTCATGGCATTATGTCCTCATTCCTCACTCTATCCTGTCTCTAGGACAGTGTGTGACCGTCTATCACCGACGGATCCAAATGGTGAAGACAGAGGTAAGAGAGTGATCTGGAAAGACGAGAGGATTGGAAGTGAGACAAGACGGTAAGAAGGAATGCTTTTCTCTTCGCATCTTTGCTAATTCTTTACCTTTTGGTCTCTTCTTTATTCTCTGTCCCTATCTGATATCATTCATTTCCTTTTTCTAACTATTTTATGTTGTAAAAGCTGTCTCTCTTACCTCTCGGTTTTCATTATAAATCTGTCAATCACCAACATAAACCGAGAGGAGATAGGAATAGAATTAGAAAGAGATCCAAATATAGGAAAGTCAAGGGATTTCTTCTCCTCTTTCATCACTATCTCTCTGTCCTGATCCTTGACTAAGCCTTGGAAGAGAAGAATAAAGACATTTGGAAAAGAAAGAGAGATTTCCTCGCATCTAAGCCTTCCAAGCGACCAATAACGGGAGTGGAGGAGAAAGGAATGTCTATTCTTCATTGTGTGTCCCAGACCGTTCTCTGTGGTAGAGAGATGAGTGTTGAGTGAAGATATAGATAAAGAACGGTCTGGAAGCATCTATTCCTTACATGACATTATGACACCGCCGGCGGTGGAAAGGGTAGGTGTGTAGGAAGGCCAGCCCGTTAATTGGCTGGAGCTATGACAAAGTGAATTCGCTTTCTTTTCTCACATTAATCTCATTACCTTTCCAATCTTAGTAATGACTGACAGGAAATAGACCATGAACACCAACCAACCAGAGGAAAGGTAATGAGGAAGAAAAGCCTCTATCTCGCCCCGCAGCCAACAGGCGAGGAAGGGAATCATGTGTCTGTTAACCCGAACGAAGGAGGGGAATAAGACAGTAAGGAATAGATAAGGAAAGAGGCATGAGAGAAACGAATGGAGTTAATTCCCTTTCCTTTTAGTTCCCATTTACGTCGTTACAATTCTCTTACCTCTGTACCAGCCATTCTATTCCCTAAGCTACTTCTGGGACAATATGTGAGAGACTGGAAAGGCTGGAATTATCTTCCCATGGAATGCCTCCAATCAGAGGCCAAGACTTCTCTCTTCATCTCCAACTCCAGGCCAGAGGCTGGGCTACATCCTAAAACCAATTAAAAATACAAATATAAAAATGAAAAAGAAATGTATAAAAAGATAAATAGAATTCTATTAGAGACGATAACCATAAATAATACAAACAAAAGAGAAAGAAGAAATAGATTAATAAGAATACAAATAGAAAAGAAAGAGAATAGTAACGACAAAGTGTCCAAAAGAAAGATATAAACGAAAAGACAGTAAATTGTAGATAGAAAGATGGCATGAGGAATAGATGGACCGGGATGTAGGTCCTAAAGTCTTTTATCTGTCCTTTCATTCATTACTTCATCCAACCATTCTATTCTCGGGAAATTCCCGCAACCAAATATAAGAAATACAAATAAAAGCCATTATATCTATTCCTCTTCTCTTCATGCTCTATTTCTTCTTTCATGGGTTTCTAATTCCTAAGATGAAGAGCATGAAGGTGTCTATAGACGAGAAAGAAGGACGAAAGAACAAGACCAAAAAGACAAACAAAAAGCTAGGAAGTGAACCGAGAGAACGAGGCAAACAGACCCTTCTAAATCTCTATTATTCCTCTCATTCTTTTCCAAGTGTTAGCTCCTCACCATGTGTACGTTAATTCCCAATCATTGACAGGTAAAGAATAGAGGATTTCTAGAGTGTATCATCTTCCTCGCCTTCAAGGCTTGCCCTAACCGTTCATTCATATCCATTTCATTCACTTCCTACATCCAAGAATTCTCTATTTGCTATTACTTTAGGAACTCAAACACAATGTAAAAGAGATTTATAAGAATACAATATAAAAGCATAATGAATACAAATTAAAAAAATAATAAAAACAAATACTAAAAGATAAAATAATAAAAGCATTTGGAAGGCGATTCCTTTCCGTCGAATCTATCCTTTATGCCAGCGGCCACGAAGGGCTAGGCAATGGTGATGAACACACCAGACGGGCCCTAAGGCCTCACGAACCAGTTTACCCCTTCCTGGTCGGGGGAATGAAATAAAAGAAAATACAAATATAAATATACAAGTTATAACGACGGAGGCGTGAAGCCCAAGGAACCAACAATAAAGCAAAGAAACGAAAGGAAATAGAAAAGAGTTAATATGTGAGGTCATTCTTTCCTGTTATTACCTTCATTCTGTTGTCTCTTTCACTCCCTCACACATCCACTCTCCACCGCCGGGCGGGATCTGGAGAGAGCGTGAGGAATGAGTGAAAGGTAACGAGAAATAGACGTTCCTTCCCATCGTTTCACTCGGTTTATCTCCCTATCATCGGTTAACTCCCTCCTACCTACGGTCGTACCTCTTCCTCAAGTTACAGGAAATCCAACCCACAAAGATAAAGGGTTGGGAGGTGAGATTTTGAATGAAGACAGCCCACCTTCGCTTCGCTGGTGAGATGGCTGGTTCATTCCCCATCACTTCCTCACACCTCCAAATGTAGGAATTACAATAATAAAGAGATGGAGGTGTGATGTGAGGAAGAGATGCTTCCCTTGGTCTTGTTTGGTGGCCAATGGATAACGAATGAAATGAGAGGAAAAGAAGATAAGGCCACCATAAGACCAATAATTCTATATCTTACTCTCGCTTCCGTCGCTTCTTTGTGTTTCACCGACGGTAAAAGCGAGGACATACCGCCTCCAAATCTATTCTTTCATCTCAGGAACTAGAACAGACTGGAAAGGAGAGTAATGGAGGCGGGATGAACGGATGGTGTGTAAGGTGTCTGGAGACGCTTCCCAGCGGCTAAAGGAATGAATGAAATGAATGGGGACACCTCACACCTTCCTTCCTTCTCTCTTATCTCTTCCCCTTCATTCGCTTCTCTGTAAGTCTTGAATGGAGAAGCATTAGAATGAAGAAGTGGAAGGAAAAGAGAAGGAAGATATAGGCGAGAGAGAGTCCTTTTCCTCGCCGCACCGACATGCCGTGGAATGAGGCTAGCCGCTATGACACGAAGGAAAGAGTGCTGATAGCCACGAATGACGGCATGTCCTATCTCCTCCAAGCCCCGACCGGCGAGGGAGAAGGGACGGCATAACCTGTCCATCACCAGCCAAGAAGAGAGAGTGAAAGAAGTGAATGAAAGGAGTGAATTGGCTTGTCTCCTTCATCCATTCCTATCCTTGACTGGCATAACAATTATCTCTCACTCGCAGTTCTTGATTTATGGAAAGGAAAGAGAGGAATAGACCAGAAGGAAGCGGTGAATGGTCGATCCCTCCCATCTTTCTCACTCTCTCCTTCCACACCTCTTCACCCTTCATTGGTGAGTGCGTGTGATGGAAGGTGAAAGAGAGTGATAAATGCCCGGCATATCATGTCTTTACCAACTGGCCGGGCCCTTCCCCTTTCTCTTCCTTTCCTTTGTCCCTTCATTGCGGGCTAATTCCTATCACTTACAGAGCCCGCGGGACAAAGAAGAGAAAGGGAATGATAGAGAGATGAGAGATGACGAAGGGATGAGTCAGGTCGCTTCTCTCCCCCCATCTCTCTCCGTCTCACCCGTCATTCATTCCGGTCTCCTCGTCGGCGATGGGAAAGAGAGGACAGAGGAAGAAGAGGAATGACATGAAAGGGAAAGAGACGGCCATTCCTCACTGTCTCTCTCTCCCTCATTGCTTCCCTCGCTCTTTCCAGGTGATGAATGGGGATGAAGAACGGGAAAGACAGGGAAGGAATGGCATCTCTCTTCTCTCCAAGCCTTACTGTCTCTTCGTCAGGGCTTGGGTACGAGAAGATAGATGACAGAGGGAAGGGATCCCTTCGCCTTCGCTCTTCCCTTCCTACCCACGCTCTCGCCGCTGGCAGCGACCTGTGGGAGAATACAGAGAAGAGAGCCCATTCCTTTCTCGTCTATTCATTTCCCAGCTTTTAAGATGTGTTTAGTGACTGGGAAATGATAGGAAAGGAATGGTGGGAAGAGGAAGGGCATGTCCCGGCTCATCAGGATCTCTAACTGCCGGGCCCTTCCTCACTGTCTCTTCATTCCTTCTTTCTCTCTCTTTCTCGTCTCTTCGCTCCTCACCATCGATCGACAGGAATGAGAGAAGATGGAGAAGGGAGGAGAGAAAGAGATAGGGAAGGGAGATAGGAGATGGGAAGTGAGTCGTGAGCTCTTCTTTCGCTCACACAAGGACTCACGCATCCCTATCTCACTCCCTTCCCCTCACTCTCTTCGTTCGTTCTCCCATGCTTCCCGTGTCTCGCGGTTAAAGAGATTCTTAGAGGCGAGACATAGAGAAGGAAGCATGGCCCATCTCTATTCATCTCTTTCCTGTCTCTCCGTTCCCTCCAATCGATTCAAGAGATTGGGATAAGGGAATGATAAGAGAGACAGGGCATGTCCTTCCTTCCTTTCCAATTCACCTTTCTCTTCGTTCGTGAATTGGGGAAGTGTAAGGACAAGAAGAGATGGGATTCGCTCTACCAGTTCGCTCTTCCCTCACGCTCCCAAGCGACTCGCTAGAGCGGGGAAGGGGGTCTTGGCTACACCATCGTTTCGCCGCCGTCGTTCCCCCATTCCCTTCCACTCACTTCATTCGTTCGGTCATTAAGTCACTTGTCCCCGCTTGGCTGCGGCGGGGGATGGGTCCAGGCTGTGCCTTCCCGTTCACTCACTTCGCTCGCTCTTCTCTCTCTCCTCTATTCTCGGTTCCCAGAGACTCAATTAGAACCGAGAGGAGAGAGGCCATCTTTCTCCATTCCATCAAACCTTACCTCCCACCAGCCAATTGATAGGCTTGGAGGTAAGCGATGGAAGATAAAGATGGAATGAAGGAAGAGACAGCGGGGAAGCGAGTTAACGGATTCATATTGTAGCTTCCCCCGTCTCTTCGTTCCTTCTTTCCTTAACTTTCCCCACACTCCATCTCTCCGTCTACTCGTTGCCTCGCCTCCTCCGTTCGGAGTTAGAAGTAATGGGAAAGATAAGGGAAGAGAATGATGTGGATGGGAGAGCGGCAATGAGTGAGGAAACCGAACGGGAGAAGAAAGCCGCTCACAAACCCATCCACCCTTCCCTCGTTCCTCATCCCTTTTCCTTCTCTGGTCCCTGCTGTCCAAGAGATTCCAAGGGAGGAAACGAGTGCAGGAAGAACGAAAAGAGACAGCAGGGGAAGGGAATGGGAGCCCTCGTCTTCACTCGCGACCCAATATTCCCTTCCTCCTCTTCTCTTTACCCTTCCCTGTCTATCATCTCATCCTTGAATCGATGGCGACAGGAAGGAGACAGAGAGATAGGAAAAGAGATGATGGGAAGGGCCCCTTCGCTCTCACAGTTCGCTCTTCCCTCACATGCCTCTCTCGCCTAAGGAATTTATGGGCGAGAAATAGAGGCATGGGAAGACCCGGCGGTTAAAGGGATGGGAATAGCCGGGAAGTGAGTGTATTTGGGAGAGCAGAAAGGGATCTATTATCGCTCTCCCATGCCTTTCCTGTCCTTGTCCTCTCTCTCGCCTCCCCCCTGTCGGTTCGTTCGTAAGGACAAGACAGTGAAAGGGAGTGCGGTGACAGTGAGGAATTTTCATGAGTCACCTATTCTCCGCTCCCTTCGGTCTCTTCTATCTCTTTCTTGTTGGCGGGTGATCACTCCTCACGCTCCCTTCACTCGCTTCCGGAGCCGCCAAGTCACGCCTCGCCGGCGTTGGCTCAGAGGCTAGGGGAAGGAGAGGGATGGTGGCGGCTCTATCATTCATTCCCTTCCCTCGTGTTCACTCGTCAGTCATTCCATTCCCTCACCTACATCCCTATCCTTCACCGCTCGCCCATCCATTCCCTGCGGTTCATTCCTGTTCTCCCTCCGTCGCTCCCTTTGTCGCTTACCACCTACGCTCTCACTGTTCGCTGCCGTGGGCTCCCTTCCTTTCTCTTTCCTTTATCTGTCATCTCTTTTCTCCCTTCTCCTACCTCCTTTCGGTCGTGGGCAGCGGGATTCAGGAGCTGACAAAGACCAGGAAAGGAAAGGGAAGGGAAGGGTAAGGGAGGTGAGGATGGAGAGAGAACGAGTGACACGTAAGAACGAGTGAAGAGAAATGGCTTTAGGACCTCTCATTCCCATCCTCACCACCTATCTCTCTCTTTTATTGTTCTTTTTCTCTCGTACATCCCTTTCACCTACAAACCAACTATTTACCAGCTATTATCTGTCACCTATTAACCCTTACATATTCCCTACACACCGTTCCCCGTCTGTTCTCATCCTACCTTTGTGAGTCCGGAGTGAGCGACGGGGTAGGGAGTGACCGGAAAGAACGACCACTTCCTTCTTCATCCTTTCTTGGTCTGTTAATTCCCCCTCCTTTACCTTTGATGGGCTGTGTCTATAGGATGTAGGAAGGTGTACCCAGCCGGATGGCGGCATAATGTGTGAGTGTTCTTCCGGATCCACTTTAGGATGTGTAAAAGAGAAAAGAAAAGGGAAAGTAAAAGAGGATCCGGAGAGAGAAGAGGTAAGAGAGAGTGGATGGCTTCCCTGTAATTCCTTTTACTATCTGGGGAAGCCATAATCCACCACTTTATCTCTGTCATACCCTATCTCTCTCTGTTCTTGGCTTTCTAGTTGGTGATGAGTGAGCCAATGGAACAGAGAGGAGTAGGGGTTAGGAAAGGGCGAGAATAAGAGCCCGTCCGTTCACTCTCTTCCATCGTGACCGCGGACGAAGTAGCAGGATCTCGTCACTTTAGGTTCCTCTAAGCCTCTCTCCTGTCGGTCATTATCTGAGTTCTTGTGTATCTCATGTTAGGATTAATAACCAAGAATGCCCGACAGGGAATAGAGAGTAGATACAGAGGAGTGACTTTGGGAGCGGATCCAGTCCTATCCATTTCCTTGTGTGGCTTGCCATGTCATTCATCTCTCCAATCAATAATCTAGGATCTTAGAGATGATGGCAAGCCTGTAATCCAAGGAAAAGAGAATGAGTGAAGTGTAAGGCCTCCAAACAGAGAAGAGGCCGTGGGTTTGTAGGTGTCCCAATCCTTTATCTATATCTTCATCACTATTTCCATGAATGGGTCGTGAGTTCACAAGCTTTCTCACTTACAAATCTTCCAAGATATACAAGTTACCAAGGACATGATGTCAACCATAAAATAATTATAATAAAATATAAATATACAATAAGATAATATGCTGTTGCGACAGGAATTAATAGATGAAAAGTGATAGAGGGAAAGTCCTTGAGTTATCTCCCCAGCATTTGTCAGGTCCCTTAATCTCAGGTCCATCTTCATGCATCACGAGTCTACATCTGGGACCTGTTCTCCCATTTCCTTTTTTATCATTAATTGCTAATATTAAAGACATAGGAAATAACCATAAGATCTAACCAAAAATAGGAAATAAACAAGATAAAAAAGACAATTAGATGCAAATAAAAGCTTTTGATGATAACATCCAGATTTTGAACTGGAAAACAAAGAGAAGAATAACCAAGATACAGGAAATACAAGTAAATAATAATATGAAAAGTGATTGTATATTTGGATTAGGAAAAGCATCCAATCAAGACGGTGGGTGCCAAAGGCTTGTATCTCAGGAACCAGTCCATCTTAGTCTATCTTTATCCACATTATCTTTGATGATTGAAGATGTCCACAAACAATAAATAAATAGAAAAAGAAAAGGGAATTGTAAGGAAGAAATATCCCATAAATGCCTGGATTGGTAGCGAAGCGAGGTGTAAGGACTATCTCACCGGGAACCGAAAGGAGGTGAGGGGAACAGCATTTAGGATACGAACGAAGAGATGAGTGAGAGGCTGTTCTTTCATTTACCTTCATCTAATATTCGTTCCTTCATAATTCCTGGAAAGAAGAGCATCTCATGCCAGGTCCCTGACCGCTTCTTTCCCGGTTAAATCTCCTAATCTTAGAGACTTGGCACCTACTCCCTGCCGTCGTTAGGAACGGTTAGGCACTATATCTTCATTTCACATCTATTCCTCATTCATATTGTTGCACCTGTCCTTCGTGTGTCTCAGGAACTAGTAGATACAAGGAAAAGGTACAGTGAGAGGGATGAAAGCATGAAGACCGATCCAAAGAAGGGAAAGGTAAGGTGTAATCCTATGGCTGAGGCTATCTCATTATCATATTATTTCCTAATATTTTCGTAATTCCAAGATTCAAGAGTTAATTCCTCAGCCTTTCCAACACTCCGTTCCTTATCTTTCTATTCCTTTCACGTCGTTATTCATCTCCAGGTAAGTCCTACATCCAGGAGATGGTAAGGTGAAAGGTAAAAAGGAACGGAAATGAAGTGTAAGGAATTCCATCTTTCTTCATCCCTCTCCTCTGTCGATGGATTCGTAAG
Source organism: Effrenium voratum (assembly GCA_963377175.1). Lineage (NCBI taxonomy): Eukaryota > Dinophyceae > Suessiales > Symbiodiniaceae > Effrenium > Effrenium voratum. Next base: position 23,178 of record CAUJNA010002126.1, read on the forward strand.
CCGTAAAAACAAGAAAGAAGAAAGGTGGGAAATGCATGGATTTCCAGTTCACTCTCTGTTATAACTCTCTCTCCTATCAGTTCCTGATCCCTTTCCAAGTGTGTAATCTCCCCGTCTATAGACGAGGTAAGGTAGGATGGGGAATAATAACCTCCAGAAATGCTTTTATGCTGTACCCTATCATCTCTTTATCAAGTGTCACTTCTTCCTTGAGATTGAGTGCCCATCCCGTCTTCTCGGGAATAGAATGGTTGGATAAAAGACTTCTAACTCTATCACTTTATCATCCCATTTCTCCATTATCTATTATTGGCTTTTCTGTAATGACATTATGATTACCTTTCCTTTCTATTTATTTATCTTTATTATCTGTCCTTTCTTTTACTTTAGGTTTGTAAGTCTTATTATCTTTCTCTTGTTTTATTGTTTGTTGCTTTTCTTTTTATTTTCTTGTTTACCTTGTGTGTTATTCCCTTCGTTCAACAGTAAATAGTAGGTAATAGAAAGGGATGAATGTCATGGCAGGTAAGATGTATATAGAAGAGAGAGAAAGGCTTGTATCTTTGATGGCATCTCTTATCACATTCTCATCCTAAAGTTGTCCCAATTAGAGGAAAGAAATAAACAGCAAATAAAGGGATTCCAAGATATCTTTCTTTCCCATTTCTTTATCTTTATTATTCCCTTCTCTTCTCTGGGTTATTCCATTCCTTACCAGTCATCCCAACTTTAGGAGTTAGAAATGTAATTAAAAAGAAGAACACGATAATACAAGAGATAAAAGAAAAGGACATGACATCTCCAGAACGAAGTGGAAAGATATGGACCAGATAAGGCCTAACATCTGAGGCCGGATTCTCTTCTCTTTGTTTCGTCGATAGACGGGATTCTTCATTCTGGGACAGTCAGTGGTTAGTGAGTCAGGTGTGTACGAGAGATAGGATTAACAGGTAGGAAGTGATAAAGGGAGATATGAGAGAGTGCAAGACGGAATGTCGCCAATCAATAATATTCATTCCATCTGTGCCTTTGGTAACGAGAATAACGGTGAAGAATAATGGTGGACGAAGGCCGGCTTCATGCCTTGCTTCTTTCGACTTCTGGAGTCACCGTCTATATCACCGACATGATGGTGGGACAATATGAAGAAGATATAAGTGAAAAGAGATGTAACCAATAGATGAGAGAGGAAATAGGCTCTCAAAGATAAGGATGGATGAATGAGGTGTAAGGTAAAAGTAAATAATAAAAGAAGATGACCCGGCTTTTCGCCGTTACCAATCCATCTATACGTTTCTACATCATGTTCTTTCCCTTTTACTAATCTCTTCTCTTCACTAATATTCGTTTCCTTTCTGTAAAGATTATAATTCCCTTTCTGACCTCTTAACTTCTGGTCAGTGTTCATCTTAGAATTAACTATTTTATATTAGAAACGAATGAAGAAGTAATGAATGAAGAGAAAGAAAAGTCACTCTTCCTAACAAGCCAATCACCGGCCTGTGGGCTAGCGGTGTGAGGTACAACATAAAATAGTTGGTTTGTGGATGGAATGTCCCTTTCTTTTCCTTTATTTTCATCCCTTTTACATCTTTTGGTTACTTCTGGGACATTCCTTTATCCCAGCTCCTTTCCTTTTCCTTTCTTACTGTTGATTATTAGCTGGGACATGAGAATGAGATAAGATCCAGAATGGAGAAGAGAAAAGACGAGCTTCCATCCCGCTCGCGGGTGAGTGAGTTAGTCCTTGCCCTCTCCTCTCTTGGATCAGCTCGGAGAGCGGGGACGTGTCTTTGAGGAAGCTCTTGACCAATGGGTGACCACCGAGTACACGAAGGGACGAGGTAAGGCATAGAGTCAGCTCACGTTGGTCGCTTTCATGTCAGTCCTAACAGTAATTCTTGAAGGTAATAAGATAGGGAAGGTAAACGGTATGCCATGGAAGGGAACAGTGTGGATGAGAGAAAGGCTTGTCATCTTAGTTCTTCCATCCCTTCCTTTGTCAGGTCTTGGCTAGGCCATGTTCTTCATCATGTGTTCATCTTAGATCCTTTTCATCTCTGGAATAGCCCGCGGGGTAGCGAGGGTTGGTGAAGGGGTGGAGATAGAGGCATTCATGGACAGGATAATGCTAACATCCTAAAGTGGAGGTTATATGATGGAAAGAGAGGTCAGGGACCGAAGGAATCTCACTCTATTTCTTTCTCACCTTTCACTTTCGTTTTTATTATAATTTACTTCTTTCTTGTATTTGGGACACTCTTGAATCGAGGGAATGAGGATCAGGGATAACGACATGAGTGAGAGATAATAGATCTCCCTTCAGCATCTTGACCATTTCATCCAAGATAGACGAGGGGACGGAAGGAGACGAGGGAAAGAATAATAGCTATTCATTTATATCTCTTTCTTGTATTTGGATAGTCGTTAAAGCATTTAGTATTTGGTGAAGGTATGAATGAGTGGTTACCTCGTGCCTCAGCTCTCGCATGTAGGATGTGTGTAAGACCCTGGAAGATAGGTGACAGATGGAAGGGTATGTTGGGAGCGACCGAACGAAGGAGTGAGAGAGGAAGTGATGGAGTGACTATTCTCTTTTCTCTTGTCATTCTATTTCCAGTGTATTTCCTTCTTCTAATGCTTGTTAATCCTAAAGACGGAATGGAATGACGAGAAGAGCATACACCTGACAAAGGAAGGGGAAAGTAATAGAGGATGGACATTAGGTAAGGAATCAATTAAAAGGCATTATTTCCCTAATGAATTCCAACATTGTAACGACATAGAAAGAGTGGATACAGAAAGGCGAGTTATAGAGTGAGCCAATGGGAGACAATTAATGAACGAAAAGTAAAAGAAAGAACATAAAGAAAACCAAACATTAAAACCAAGAAATAAATAGCTGATAAATATTGGGAAAGGAACTAACCATATCTTGTCTCTTTTATCTTCCTTACCTGTATCTCGTGAACTCGCTTTTACGACGTAGAACGGAGTAGGAACAGATGAGGTTGAAGATAACCGATGGTAGCTAATAAAAGGATTTCTAGAGCTTGTTCTTTCATCACATTATTACACCTAAAGACTTCCCAATTACAGCTCCTAAAGTAATATCCCATTATCTTACACCTCCATCCTTTCTACATCTTAGTCTTTCCTTCTCACTCTATTCTTTGCGAGTTCTTGTTTGGTGAGTAATTAAGATGTAGAAATGGTGATGGAAGGGTGAGATAGAAAGCTTTTAATATCTGTTTTCTTCTCTTGGATCCATCCTTTCATTTCCGTTATTCTCGGAAACACAGGATCCAAGAGCCTGCATTTCTTATCTTCTTACCCTCCTTTCTCCTGTGTATCTTCTCTTATCTATTCCATCCTTATCACCGACCAACGGACGGGGTTATCTCTCCATTGTACCTCAGATAAAGACTTCTAGGTGAGAAAGAAATAGTTGTAAAATCGAATAAAAGGATTAGGAAAAGCATAGAGGAAGGAAAGAAGGATTCTATTCTCTGTGAGAGCTATTCCTCATCCTCTCTACATCCTGTTAATTCCGTTCGTTTCAATGATGGATGTGGATCACGAATCAAGAAAGAGATATTACATGATGAAAATGAAAGCAAATAAGCTCACAAAGATAAAGGTGTTAACAGAGAACAGAGAGCGGCCTGTAACCCAAGGCATGAGAGGGAGGTATAATTCTCTTCTTCCTAGTCTTTCCCAGTCATAGGATTTACGGTATTTCCAAGAAGTGAATAAGACGGAAGTAAAAAGGCTTGTCATTCCTTCATTCATCACTTCATTCTTCATTCATCCTTTATCTTCCCTTGGATAGGAGTTACGGAGAAGACAAGGAAGAACAACAATAAAAGAAAAAGAGAGAACGAAGATAAAAGATAGCTATGGTAAAGACAATAGACGACAGGAAATAAGATAGCATTCTTTGGGTCTCGCGACAGCCAGGAAATCAGGTTCTTGGAGACACAGTGGAGCGAGGAATGAGGACATCTCTCTACCATCAATCTCCTTCCTTGGAAATCCCAGAACTTACAATAAAAGAAAAGGAGATTATTGAAGTGAAAAGAAAGGAAGAAATACAATAAGATAAAGAAGATATGCCATCCTCCTCCTTCGTTCGGATGTTGAAGGTGTCCATGAGATAGAGTTAAGACACGCCGTCTATTGGAGGCGGGATAATTAATGATCAAAATACAATAAAAGAAGAGAATAGAAAAGCATAGAATAAAGACAAATATAATAATAAAATATGCTTTCCTTCATCATTACACCTTCCCATCCGCTGACGGGTGAAGGAGTCAGGGGTAAGACATGGAGAAGGAAGTCCTCAACCGTCTATTCTTGGTGACGGGATGAGTGCATCAGAGAAGAGAATGAGAGACACAGTTAGGACAAGAGAATGAATATTAGGGAAATGAATGGATTTGTAAATGAAAGTAATAAATGAAAATAAAAGACACACCATTCATCTTGGTTAGATGGTATGCTTCTTTCCTCTATTTGGGATTACATTCTATCTTTTATCTCATTCTTCTATCACATTCATTCTCTTATCCAATATTAACGGTTATCCACTTCCAAGCAATGTAATCCCAACAAATGAAACAGAAAATAGAAAACAGACAAAGATAAAGTCAAAGAAAGATATAAACGAAAAGAAATAAAAGAAGATACAAATAATAAGAAATAGACCGCTAGGAAGCGACTACAGGAGGAAGGTTCTCTCCCTCAAATGCGAGCGTTTATTGGAGCGTCTCATATAAGAGATACCAAAGGGTCATGAACACACCCGACATGAGCTGGATTAAGCCTTCCCAGCTGGCCAATTAAAAGAAGAGAAATACAAATAGACAAGATATAAGTGAAATAGCTATTACAGAAAGGTGATTATGTTAGGAATGGAATGGTAAAGATATGGATCAGGAAAGATGAATGAAAAGGAAATTCCAGTCACTCATTCCATTCCTTCCTTCCTACTCACTTCTCGTTATCCCACACTCTACATCCTGGAAATGGAGAGGGAAGAAGGGATAACGAAGGTGGGAGAAGGCTATCAACTCACTATCTTATGGTCACATTCCGTTCCTTTCGAGAGTTACATTGTGGGCGAGTTAACCGCCATTATATATCTTCCAGAATCTTAAGGTTGAGTGACAAGGAATTACGAAAGTGAAAGGTGAGATGAATTGATGGGTAAGAGAGATTTCTTGGTTACCGTTCATTCTCTTATCTTAATTTATCTTTTACAACTTTATTATGGGCATCTAAGCCTCTATTTCCCAGTGTTGGGATTAACAGCGAGGGGAAGAGATACCGAGCGGTCCAGAAGTCATAGATTTGTAGATGGAATGAATGACAATGTGACAGGGAAAGAAAAGGGAGTTATAAGGTCAGCTTCTTCCAGGTAATCATAATGCTTGGTCAAGAGCAGGAAGAAATCTCATTCACTTTCTATCACTTTATCTCCCTTTCCTTTCATTATCTTAGATTGCTTTTACTATCATATAATCTCCTTTCTGTAAAGACTAATTCACTTGGGATCTTAATTCAAGATCTTCCCCATTATCATTTATTGCTTATCTTGAAGGCCTATTTTATTCACGGGAAGATCTTGGATGGAGAAAGTGGCAATGGAAAGAGATAAAGATGGACCGAAGGACTGAGGGCTAGCTTTCTCCATTTTATCTTTTCCTTCTTCATTTTGCTTTTCTCTTTAATTGGGTCTTTACTTCCCTATCATGTTATCTCCCATAATCTCCTTTCTAATGTTTGCAAATAATATTAATAATGAAAAGTGAAAGAGAAAACAGAAATCAGATAAAGATAGAATGAAGAAAGACGAGCCTGAAGCGAGTGGGCCATTATCTGTTAACTCCTGGAATTTTGGGAGACACTTTCACCTCTGGAACCGGCCGGCCTCTGGCCCCACTCATCTCTCCGCTCTTCGTTTGTAGGAGTGGGAGACCAAGATATAGACTCTACATCCCTTACCCTCTCTCCTTTCGGGCATCACATTGCATCAGCTCTCATCTGGAGAATTAGTGGGTGAGAATGAAGGCAACAATGGAATGAAAAGGTAATGACAGACAATGGAAAGCAGTTAAGGGACATATGATGGCATCTCCTCCCAATTCTTGGTTCGGGTTCTCGTTAATAATCTCTACCTAAGATTACAGGCTTTTCATAATGTGTGTTTACTCTTGAGAATTGGATTTCCAGGAAGTAGTGGAGAGAAGAGCATCAAAAAGGGAGAGAATGGACCGGTGTATCCTCGCATCCTAGAGGTGGTTCCACATGTAGAAGATAATGATAGGATAATGATGGTGTGAGCTCTTCTGGTTAACCTCATTCCTTCTCACCTCTCGGTCTTACCTACCATGCCATTCCCTCCATTCGATCGGGAGACATGACATGGTGACCGAGAGAAAGGGAGAGTGTACCAGCTTCCTTCATAACTCCATCCGTGAGCCAGCCGTGAAGGCATGAAGGCGGGCTCCCCAACACTCCAAAAGAGCGACCGAAGTGAGTGAGGAAGCTGGATCCTTTTCTAGTTCTTTGACACTCTTCTCTTCGTGTCCTCTCCATTCCTTAACAAATCTATTCTTAGGAGAAGACACTGACATTCGTCATTCGGTATCCCACGTCCTAGCGACTTGAAGGGAGCGGGTTGAAGAGACAGGAGAAGGAAACCGTAAAGAAAGCGGAATGGTGGTAAGGATAGATAGAGCGGGAATGAAGGGAAGGCCAAGGGCCGGGATACCGCTCTCCAACATATCACCCTTCCCCATCTCTTTTCTCTTTCCTGTGTCCATGCTGTCCCAAATGCAGGATATAGAAAGGACAGCAAATGATAGGACACAGATAGGAAAGAGAAGAGATAGAGTGAGAGAAGCGAACGGGAGTGAACGGTTAGACCAAGAGCTGGGACAAAGGGAACAGCTCCATCCGTTCACATCCCTCTCTTCTCTCCCTTCGTTCGTATCCTTCCAACTCCTGACTGTCGCTGTCATCAACTCACGACGGCAGGGAGAGAGGGGATAGACAAGGCAGGAGATAGGAAGAGATGAAGAACGGTGAGAGAGTGGATAGTGGCGAGAGCAGAGTTAATATGATGGCTTCTCGCATCCACTTCCACTCGCCTCACTCGTCATCTCTTTGCTGTTACTTTCCTCTTCTTTCGGTTCCTCAAGACACAAAGTGGCGAGAGAAAGGAACAGGAAGAGAAGAGAGAAAGGGACAGGACTCGCTCACCTCTGTTCGCTTCCCCGCTGGCCAGTTCTTTCCAGCGGTTACAAATGATTTCCTCTTCCTTCATCTCCTCTCCACATCCCTAACCAAGATATGACTAAGAGAAGGGAATGTGGAGATGAAGGATGATGAAGGAAAGAGATGGCCCTTCCCTTTCTCTTCATTGTGTGTCCCTTCCTGCATTTGGTCTAACCGCTCATTCATAGCTTCCTTCACTCCCAAATGCTGAATCCTGGGACACACGAAGAGAAGGGAAAGGAAATCCATTATATTCATCTCACATCTATTCACTTCCAAGCCTAAGAAATCCTTTATCCTGGATTGCTTGGAAGGAATAGGATTAGACATAGATTGCCTCACCGTCCTTTCACTCCCGTTCACACACCGGACGGAGGAGGATGGGAATGAACGTGTGGAGTGTGAGTGAGGGCTTGTCTCCATGTCATCTTTATTATCATCCAACATTACATCCCCTTTCTCTTTCATGGACAAGCCCTAACACACTCTATCTCCACTCCATCTCACCGTCTATTTCCTCCGTCAAGCCGCTGAGGCACGAAGGCAAGGAGGAAGACGGAATGAATGGTAAGGAAGAGCCAGCCATGAAGGCAGGCGGTGGAGTGTATCTTCTTCCTCTCTTCTCCGTGTTATCCATCTCCCAATTCTTTGCTTTGTTGATGAGTCTGGGAGATGGAACGGAGAGGAAGAGAGGTAAGGAAGAGGAAAGTAAAACAGAGAGACGAGCCTTCCTCCGTCAGTGATAGGAATGGAATGAGTGAACGGTTAGACGGTGGAAATGGTGAGTGAAGTTCCCTCCGGCTCGCTCGTTTCCTCTCTCCCTTCGTCACTAGAATGTAACCACCATTTCCTTTCCTTTCCCTGCCGTGCATTCTATAGGTGGGTTTACACGAATGAAAAGGCACGGCATAAGAGAGGGAAAGGACAGGCATGAAGGGATATAGCCCGGTCCAATATAAAAGCATTAAATGAAAGGGACCGGGAAAGAGAGAGTGAGTGTGTGTCTGGTCTATTTCATTCTCATATCATGTCGGTTAACCTCCAAAAGAGAGAGACCAGACACAGAGATAGAAGGGAGAGATGATGGGGTGTGAACGGTTATTAGCTTCCTCTGGGCTCGGTTTCTTCCGTGCGAGCCAATATTAACCGTTCACCCTTTCCTTACCCTTTATCTCACCGCCGGCCGGGTCATCTACACACCAAGAACTTCCCTTTCATTCCAGGGTCTTACGTCTACCGGCGGTTCCTAAAGATAAAGGCCTTTCCGTAAAGATAATTGACCATGAGGAATAACATGGAAAAGATGAGGACATAATGTAACTTCCCTAATCTCACCGTCTTATCTCCTTCACGGTGAGGAATTACCTATCCAATGGAAAGCGATGAAAGAGCTGACCCTATATCCTCATCCTTTTGTCGTATCTTTTATTACCTGTAAATCCCAAGATTCCTAAAGTGAAGAATTAAGATGAAAGAAACCATAAGAAGTAGAAGGGAAAGATAAGGCTATTACACTCTACCTTTCGTAACTTCCCGGTCAGGGCTATCTTCTCTAGGAAGTGGAACGGATTGGAAAGAAGTGACCATGCGACCTTATCTCATTTCTCTTTCATTTTCTGGAGTTCCTAAGGTCGCAATGACATCAAATAGAGAGAGATGGTACACTCCCTTCCCTGTCAAGCATCTGGATGCGGGAAGGACAGGAAGGAGAAAGAGTTGACTGGAAGGTCCAGGATCTGAAAGTGAATACCTGTCCCTTCTATATCTTCTCCTACATGTGGGACCTGTCATCCTCGCTTGTTAATTATCTTTGATTGCGAGGATAAAAGCTGTCCCACAATCCATTATTCCCCCTCCTCCTCTTTGCACCGGAGGGAAGCGACATGACAGAGGAATGAGCGAGTGGAGGGACAAGTCATGGACAGAGAAGTGACAGTGAGTGGGTGATGTCCCAAACGCTGGAAGGTAGGTGACAGCGGTAGAAGGAAGGGACATCCACTCACCCATTCATCTCTTTCTCTCATCCTTGTCTCCGAGCGTCTATTCCTCCCGTCAATCCGCTCTCCTCTGTGTCTGAGAGACGAGGAAACCCAGGAGGGAGAGGTACACCGGATAGACGAAGGAGGAGGAATAGAAAGAGAAGTTAATTCGCTCGGTTATACCTCTCTCTTCATTCACTATGACACAGAGAACATAAGGTGAGCTGTGGGACAAGAACCGAGTAAAGCGAGGGAGATAAGGTCGCTTCCTTCGGGCTCTTCCACCGATGAAGGCAGCCCGCTCCATTCATTCATCCTTCATGCCCTCACGGTCTAGTTCCTGAGACAGAGGTTGAAGGGAAAGGTAAAATGGGAAAAGATATTAATGAGACAAGCAAATACACACAAGAAGAATAGAGGCATTTCCTCTCGGTCGTTAACCTCGCATCTTAGAGGATTTGGAGGTAGGATGTGATGTCCCATTAGCCGAGAAGACGGCTGGAGCTATGAATGAACACTAACCATGAAATCTTGGATTACAAAGTGAAAGGTAATGAGGAAGAAATCATTTCACATCTTAAAGTAATTTCTATATTTGGATCCGTCTTCTCGGTTCCCTCGTCTCTAGACGGTCTATCTTCCTTCTTTCATGTTCTAGTTCTTTATCTTTCTCTTTTTACCTGTTTCTTGAGCATTTGGACGGGGTAAATAGTGAATGAATATGAAAGGTTCACCCGTCACCAAATGCATGAAGGAAAGGGAAGATGAAAGTTAGTTCCAGCGGATGGCCGCTTCATTCTGGTCTATTTACTCCTCGCCGTCAGGGCCAACAATTGAAGAGACCATAAGATCAGGAAAGACATTCTATAGCTTTATTATTATCCTTTTCTTCTTTTTGTTTATTTCTTTCTCTTTTTTATTTTATTTATTTGTCTTTTTAATTCTTTTATCTTTCTTTTCCTTTCATATCCTCACATTATGCCGGCTGGCGGCATCATAATACCAGCTCGTGTCAGGTACGTTCGTCACCTTTGGCTCCGTCTCCAAGCGGTTAAGCCATAAAGGATAGCACAGAGGGAAAGAAAGGCCCTCAACCGCCTATTTTACATGCTATTTCTTTATCTTTTTATTTAGTGTTTTTATTAATTTATTTTATGTTGTTAAAGCTATAGAATTAGACCGCTGGGGATACAAGTCCCTGATATTCCTTTTCTCTTCTTTTCATCTATAATTCCATTTCCTTTTTCTATCTGTTCAGGATGGATATGGGAGAGTGTACCCGCCGCTCGGAGTTAGCATGTTGGGAGCGGCTGGGAGAATGGCTTTCCAATGAAGGAGATAGAATGGATAAAGTGGCTTAATGGCGGGCGGTTCCCTTCCTTTCCATTCTTATGATTGACGAAGTGACGAGAGAATGAGTCACAAGGAAGGGGACAGGGATGGGAATGTACATGACCTGACAAAGGAAGGAAGAACAGCCTCTAATCTCAACTCTAGGCTGTAGACATGATATCCTGTCCCTTTCACTCACCCGATAGCTCGTGGATCCTGGGACATATGATGAAGAGAACTGTCCCTACCTCAGGATCCACAGGAGCCAGGAAAGGTAGGGTGTGAGAGTGTGAGAAGGAATGGAATGAGTGACTGGACATCACATCATACATTATTTTCTTAGTTCATTCCTTTGATAGATCGATCAAATTCCATAATCCACCTGGCTTCATCATTGTTATATAAAAGTCCCCCCCCCCCCCCCCCCCGTTAATTGTATGCCAAGGGCTGTATCCTAGAGTCTTAGGGATGGCATAGGATAGAGAAAAGAGGAGATAAAAGGAACAAAAAGAACGGTTAATCCTGTCCTAACGTCCCTTCCATTGCTTGGGATATCTTCTCATTGTGTTCCCATTATCTTAATTCTTCTTTCTCGTCTATTGGATTCACCATGAAGAATTACATGGAAAGAAAAGATGGGAACACAAAGCCAAGAAGGGGAAGATAAAAGGGATCCAAATAGAGGCATTCCATCCCAGGTAAGGACTGGTCTGTGTCATTGGTGTTAGACCGTTGACTGGAAGGAATAAGGCCTGGCTATATCTCGTTACTTTTGGATTTGTAGGTTCCGAGAGACGAGAGGATGGAGGTAAGAAAGGGTCCGACAAAAGCGAGGCGGTACCGAGCGGCTGGGAGAATGGGTTTCTCATCTTAACTGTTCGCTCTTTCTAGTCTACTCACCCTGTACCCCCTCTTCCCTTCAGTCAGGTACTTCTCCTACCCGTGTTAACGACAGAATTGGAGTTGTGAAGGCACGGAGGAGAAGGATGTGGATAGAGAAGACTGTCCATGGGAAGCGTCCCAACATTAGGACGTGACCTCGCTTTCATTGTAACTCTCCTTTCTATTCCTTTCATCTCTTTAACCTCTCATTCATATCTTTCCATTACATTATGCCATCTCATTCCTAAGGTGAAGATATAGTGGCTTTCCTGGCATTGTCTTTCACCTGTCCTAACCTTTCCTCCGCTTCTCGCGGCACCGGGAGGTGGGACAGGGTGAGAAGAAAGTGAAAGAAGGAAGATAATGAAAGAAGCGAGCCCGGGATAGATGGTATGCTCTTCCTTCGTTCCCGTCTTCTCGGTAACTCAGTCTCTCGTACACAGGATAGAGGTAAAGGGACCGGGAGGTGTGTGTTCAAGGACTTTCCAGAAGATGCAAAATGTTGAATGAAATTGAGATGAAAGAAAGGTCAGGTTCCTTCCGTCACATCCTTTCACTTTAGGTCGTTACTTTGCTTTCCTGTGTTTCACGGATCTCTTCTCCCTAACTAAGCCTTCCATGTCCTGGAATTATATTGGCTGGCAGCATCTTGACCAAGAGGTAGGACATGAACCAGGATTAACAGGTAGGAAAGGACGGTATGGGAAGATATAGGTTCACCCGACTCCGCTCGGAGGTTAATGCCGTCTTTCTATTCAAATCCGTCTTCCAACCTCAGCACCATTAACTCCCAAATTACTCTTTAGGATGTAGAAAGTGACGAAATAGAGTGTGAGATCCTAGATGAAGCAATGGAGAGAGAAATAGCTTCTGAAAAGGCCCTCCGGCGCTGGAAGCGAGCCCCTCATTTCCTTTCTTTCACTTTTCATTTATATTCCTTTCCTATTGTCGTTCCTCGCGGTCAAAGATAAGGACCGGGAACGTAGGAAAGGACGAGAGCAGACTGTAGGTGAGTGACGAGGGAAGGAGGAACGGTCTATCTACTTTGGTTGGCTTTGTGGTCAGGCTCTTTCTTTCCTTTCACTTCGTTCATCACACACACAGTGGCCTGACCACCAATAAAGCCATCCAATGCATGCTGAGGAACCTGTCCTTACCTTACCTTTCTTCTCGTTATCCATCATTAATTATCCAACATAAGAACGTAAATGGGATGAAAAGCTAAGAAACGAGAAGAAAGAGAGACAGGTTCCCCTTCCTTTCACCTTATGTTCTTCTCAAATTCATTTTGTCTTTCCTTTCCCTATCCTTTCATTCACTGGAGAGACTGGGTTATGGTCATGTCATGGATGATGAGGAGGGAAACGACGAGAGAAGAGAACAGGCTCTCCAGGAACCGAATGAAGGATGAGTGAGGTGGTCAGGTGTGGGAAGCCTCTTTTCATTACAGCTGATCATCTACAAGGCTTCCCAATGTACCGACTCAACTGTACACCTCCATCCAATCATTATCTTTGGTCACAGATAGGAAAAGACAGAGGTGTAACCAATAGAAATGAATGACATGGGATCTCCTCACCTGTCTCCCATCGACGAAGATTCCATCCAATTTCCCATCGGCTATCTCTCTCTAAATTCCTTATTAATGTACCTTCGTTTACCCGCTGGAACTAGGTTGAGGCAGTGAGTGAATGGAGATAAACGACAATGAAGGACAGGCCCTATACATACCCTCGCTCCGTTAACGCCATCCACAACCACGTGAGCACACAGGTGCGAGAGGATGGGTTACACAAAGACCAGAAAGTGACCAAGAGGTACAGGATGGAATGGCTTTATGCTGCATTCATTCATTCTATTCCTAATGTAATTCTTCTTAGCTACATCCTTGCCGTCATGAAGGCAGGTAAGGGAAAAGACAGAAGGAAGAAGTAAAAAGGATTCAATCACTTCATCTCATTTCACTTCCTCACTCATCTCCTTCCTCTCGATTCGTGGATCCGGAAGGTGGATGATAATGGAAAAAGAACGAGAGAAGACTAACGACACAAAGGAAAAGGAAATAGATGATGTACCCGCTCCCACCAGTCGCTTCTAGAGGTTAATGTCAGATCCTTTTCAACTTGGTCACCCATTATCCCAAAGAAACCGAGTGCAGGAGGTAAAGAGAAATGGTGACCAAGGGAAAGGATAGGAAAGGAATAGAGAAGAGAGACGAAGAGATGAAGTGAGTGACAGGTGGGACGTAAGAACAGACATGCCCCACCTATCAGTCACTCACCATCTATCTCTTCTCCCCAGCCACCTTCCACTCCGCTCTGTTCCCTCGCTGTCAGGTGTCTGGTCCATGTCCTGTCAGTCATTCCCTTTGGTCACCAGGACATGGATAAGAGAGAGATAGAAGGGATAAGAGAAGGCGAACCGCCAGGAGTAATAGATGGGATAGAAGGTACCGAGTGAAGCGAAGGGATGGAAAGGTATGGAATGGCGGTTCCCTTCCCAGTCGTTCAATCCCATTCACTTATCTCCCCTCTCTCTTCGTTCGTGGGCAATGGATAGGAAGGGACGTGAGAGCGTGTAAAAGGGATCTATTGGCTCTCACATAATGTCCCTTCCCCATCCATTATCTCTTTCTTCCTTACCTCTTTTCTCTTCGCTCTCGTCTGTTCCATCCTCCACCTCCGATCCATGAGAGGAGAAAGAGAAGAGGATGGGAATAGACAGGCGAGAGCGGGTCCACTCACTTCATTCGTTCCTCCATTTCCGCTCTCTCTTTCCCTCGTCTATTCTCTGTTGGGTGAAGAAAAAGGGACATTAGGACCTCACCCAACCAATAGACGAGAAAGGGAAAGAGATAGAGGTGAACGGTGGGTGAAGCCTTGTCCATTCCTTGCCTTCGCTCGTTACCACTCTCACCAGTCATTCCCTTGCTCTTCCCACCTTACCACCTACGACCGATCCAAGAGAGGGAGAAGAGGAAGGGAAGGTGGGGCTGGGGAGAGGGCGAGGATGCGAGACAAGGTACATCTCTTTCCTCTCTCCTCTCACACCCCTTCACCACACTATCCCTTCATCTCACACCTCATTCTTCCCTCGTCACCTCGTTAATAATGGTGTGAGAGGTATAGCATGTAGGGAGGGAATGACGAAGGAAATGACCCCACATGCCACCTCTCCCAATCCCTCTCCTGTGTGTCTTTGGGGAAGCTAATGAACGAAGTGAACCCCACAGCCCAGCTCCCGTCCTTTCCACTCTCTTGTCCTTTCCTTCGCTCGTGGCCAGAACAGCGAGTGCAAGGAGCGTTAATTGATTGGACACGAAGAAGTAGGATTGGAGAGTTATAGTGAGACGGCTTATAACTCTTTCCTTTTCTCTCGTCTCACCACACAGTCTCTCACCCATCCATCTCTCTTCTCTGTTGGGTCTCTTGGTCGCTTTTATCTGTATCTTGTCATGTCCTTCCTGGCGACCAAATGAGAGAGACCCAACCCCTTCCCTTTCCTGTCTTTATCCGTTCTCTCCACTCTTCACATCCTGGATTTCACGGAAGACAGGATAGAGGGAAGAGATAGGAGAGAGAAAGGAACAGACAGGGAATGGTGAGGCAATGGAATGAGGTTGAGTACGAACGAAGGAGACGGATGAGACCGAAGGAATGCTATCTTATTGCCTCACCATCTTTCCCCACTCTATCTCTGCTCTTGGCCAAGCCGCGAGGTGAGGAGTGGTAGCCAAGAGACGGGTGAGTGGGTAGGAAGGGTTCAATGCCAGCGACCGGAGTGAGATGGAATGCCTTACCCTTCCCTTCCCCTTTCTCTTTCCCATCTATAACTCTCGCAAATGAAGAGAAACGAATGAAAGCGAGAGAATGGGAAAGATGGGGAAGGTGGATGGGTGAATGAATGCGAGGCTATTTGCTCTTCCCTCTCGCTTCACTCGTTCCTTTCGTTCCTCACCCCATTGCCTCGCACACCCATCCATCCTATCCCTTCCCTGTCATGTCTTTCTTCGTTCCATCGGTTAACCTCTGTCTCTAGGACATGACCAATAGACCGAAGGGAGATAGGGAATGAACGAAGAGACAGGCCTCGCTCGCTTCTAGTTGAGATTGTTTGCGAGCGAGCGGGAAGCCGGAGGCTGGACCCATCTCCCGTCCAACGGCGAGGACGGGGATAGACAGAGAGCGACGAGGAAGGATGACGAGGGAAGCGAAGGGAGGGCTAACGAATGAAGTGAGTGGGTCCCTCCCTCCCCTTTACCTTCTATGTCCTGGCGTTAAAGATGAAAGAGCCAGGACAGGGAATGAGGGAGGAAACGACTCGGAGCTGACCCCATCTCACTCTCTCTTACCCTTCCTCCTCGCTTGGGAGCGAGATGAGAGGAAGGGGATGTGTGGGAAGGTGAGAGAAAAGGGACTTGACTGCTCTCACCGGTTCACCCACACATATCTTTCCCATGTCCTCACGACCTAAAGGAGTAATAGAGAGGACATGGTGAAGGGAAGAGAGCGAATGAATGGAGATGAGGACGCTCTCGCCCTTCCTTCTCTCGTCTCCATGTCTGACCTGTCGACGAACGAAGTAGAGGAGAAAGGAAAGACATGGCCCGGCTCATTTCCCTCGCCGTCGGTGACAGAAATGAAACGACAAGAGAAGGGAAAGAGACGGGGAAGGGGATGTGTGGATGGGAAAGCCGCCATTATACATATTCTCTTTCTCGCGGCTTTCACACACATCACCTTCCACCCTCACTCTTCCATCTCGCTCCTCTCGCTGACGAGTGAACATGAGGAAGAGAAAGGAGAAGAGATGGCATGGCTTTTCTCTTTCCTACCTCCCTCTCGGTTCTATCTGTGACCGAACGGATGAAGGGAACAGGAGAGGGAGGGGATAGGGAAAGAGAAGAGAACAGCCATGGGATGAGGGCTGGCTTGTTGGTGATAGAAGTTCCTCTTCCCTTCGGTCGTTAGCATTATGAAGAAGCCAGCCCATTCATTCCTTTCTCTTCTTCCTTCCTGTGTGTCTTTCCCCATCCCTCGTCACTACTTCCGAGCGCTGTAAGACACAGGAAGAAGAGGAACGAGAGAACAAGAACACACACCGGTCAGCCCTGTCTTTCTCTTCTCTCTGGTCTATTATTGGCTGACCGTGTATCACCCATCTCTACATCCCACCAATTATCAGGTTATACCGTGGGATGGAGATGGTAGGAAGATAAGGGGATTTCCTCTAATTGAGTCTCTATTCTCCAGGAAATCCCACTCTCTTTCCTGTGTCTTACCTTCTTCCTTTCGTACCTTCCCCGTCCAACCCTTAGAATCGATTGGAAGGAGATACAGGGTTGGGGACGGGAATGAAGGTGAAAGAAAGGACAGAGAAAAGACCATCCCATACCTTCTCCCTCCTATCCTTGCCTTCCCTTGTACATCCCTTTCACCTGTGTGACATCCTAAAGGATAAGGGATGGCTTCCAAGCAAGGCAAGGGAGGGAGAAAGGAATGTAGAAAAGGATCTGGAAGAGACTTCCCACTCCTTCAAACACCGACCGGTGAGGAGGTGGGGATTCCTCATTCATTCGTTTCACCTCTTCCTTTCCCTGTATCTTCCCGTCATTCACGGCATGAAAGGGAAGAGGGAAAGGTAAAGAGGAAACGATGCCATCCACATTCTTCTCTTTCCGGAGCCATTCTATACCTTCATCTCTTACACACAGCGGAGGCTCCGGAAGAAGAATGCCATGAAAGGAAGAAGGAATGACACCATTCCGCTCGGTTCCCTCTCTCTTTCTCTGTACCTCTTCCTTACCTCTTATCTCCCTCTCGGTTTATCTTCTTAGAATAATCCTCTCTTTCATACGTTAAAACCGAGAGGGAAGGTAAGGACAAGGGAGATATACCCCGCTCGGTAACCACGAAAGGAGCGGGGAGAGGAAATAGATCTTCATTCACTGTCAATCCCTTGCCAACCCGTTATCTCTCCCTTCGTTTCGAGGGTTGGGGGAATGTATGACAGTGAAAGAAGCGATACAAGAGCTTCCCGCCCGCTCTCTGTCTTCTCTCGTTCTTCACTCGTGAATCCTGCCGGCGGCGAAGCGAGGGAATGCAGGCTCTTCTTTCTCTTCTCTTTCATATTGTCCCACAATTCATTTCTTAGTTCAAGAGTTGGGACGTGACATAGAGAAAGAGCCTGCCAACCCATTCATAATGCTGACGAGCGAAGGCGATGGAAGGGCGGTCATTCCTCTGTCATTCCTTCTCCCTTTGCCATCTCCTCATCACCGCTCGCCGCTGAGGCAAAGAGAAGGAAGAGCGAGGGATGAACCTGTGTCACGTCTTTTCCCATCTTCCTCTTCATCTGGGACTTCCCTTCCCTTGTGTGTCCACCGTTGGGACGTGAGGAGCAAGGAAGGTGTGTTGGAAGTCCCAGAAATGCTTTTATTAGTGTTTGTTAATTCTCTTTCCTTCATGCACCATCCGCTGGAGCCAACAGACGACAGAGTGAGATAGAATGGTGCATGAGGTGAAAGTGAGGTTACGTGAAGACCAAGATAAAAGCACCCAAGCCCTTCCTTTGTCAGGTCTGTAATTCACGGTCTTCACGGATAGGATTGGTAATTGAGAGAGATGACAGGAAGGAAACGAACAAAAGTGAGTGGGTGCCTTCCGGATCTTCCTCTCTCCTCGTCCTTACAGTTCCCTCGTCTCTCGGATGTAGGAGGGAGAGGGACATTGCATTCACCATCTGACCTCACATTCATTGGGTCGCTTCGCTGGTGTGTGAGGTTAACCAGATGAATGCAATGGAAAGGAATGAAGAGAAATGTATCATCAAAAGCTGAGATAAGGGATAACGTTAATTCCTGTAAATTAGAGGATTTGGAAGGGATCAGAATGAAGGTTGGTGGGACCATAAGATAGCATGTAGAGAGAGACAGTAGGTTGACAGCTTTCTCCTGACCTTTGGTCCCACCATTTCTTGTCTTTCTTGTTTGTCTTTATTCTTGGAAATAATGTGGTTAGACAAGAGCCCGCGGGAGATAGAAGGGAGCGGGAAGGGACGGTAAAGGAAGTGAAAGCCAAAGGCATACAAGGTAAAGAGTGGAAATGGTGGTGAAAGGAATGAATTAAAAAGAAAAGCAAAAGAGAAATGCAAAATGTAGAAGTCTTTTATCCCACCATCTATCTCCTCTTTACCTACTATCCGTTCACCTCGTCTTCCTTCGTCAGTTCTCGGTTATTGGTTATAGAGTGGCTCCAGAGTGTGAAAGGGTGTGACCGTTCCCTCCGGTCCCTTTCCTGTCTATTCCTTTCACTCGCCTCTACATCATCTATTATCC
This sequence comes from Effrenium voratum, assembly GCA_963377175.1. Classification (NCBI taxonomy): domain Eukaryota; class Dinophyceae; order Suessiales; family Symbiodiniaceae; genus Effrenium; species Effrenium voratum. The sequence continues at coordinate 41,988 of CAUJNA010002126.1, forward strand.
CTTATCCTGGATTGACTGGCGAGTGATAGGAAAGTGATATCTCTTCCTCCTTGCCTTTTCCTTCCGGCGACGGAGGGGAGACGGAGTGGGGAAAGGAACGTATCTTGACTCGCCGCTGTTCCATTCATTACCTAGCTTTTAATCTTCGCAGCGGCGGAGAGATGAACCTCTGGAACAGCGAACAGCGAGGGAAACGAGCGAAGTGTGAGATGTGGATCCTAAAGTCTTTTTTACCTATCATCGGTTAACCCTTTCCCTTTACCATGTCACCCACAAAGAGAAAGGTGGAATGACATGAAGGAAAGGGTGAGAGGAAAAGCCATCATATGTCCACCTCATCCCTTCGGTTCCCATCTCTAAGTCTCTGGGATAACGACTGGGAAGGAGGAATCCATGAGATGAAAGTAAATAGCTGAACCCGGTCCTTCGTACACAAGAACTCAACTAAAAGGGACCGGGATAATAGGTGAGGAATGATGATGGTAGGTGAATGAGAGGCTTGGCATCATATCGGATTACATGGATGAAAGAATGGCCTCTCAACCTACCATCTCTCTCATTCTCTTCTTTCCGGACCCTTCTATTCCCTAAGATAATTGGTTACAGGAATAGCGGGACAGGGTCCGGGAAAGATAGAATGGTTCCGGTCCTTCCACTCACTTCCAAGTAATGCATTCTAGAGAAGCCCGAACGAAGTGGTGGGCGGTCATCATGTCACTTTCCTTCCTCTCCATCACCGCTGACGGGTGAATCAGGAAAGTGGATGACCAAGAGATAGGAAGGTTTGGAAGGGACAAAAGGACCGTGTACCCGCTCTCTCCGCTCGCTGTCAAGGCTCTGGAAGCCGTCCATTGGCTGTGAGTGACTCGCCAATGGAGATAGACGGCTGAGAGCCCATGCCTTATCTCTTCCAGCTCGTCTATTCTCGCTGTTAAGAAAGGAAAGTTACAATGTGAAAAAGACAGCGAGGGAACCAACCGAACGAAGAGAGGGGGAAAAGAAAGAAGGAAGATAACTCAGGAACCCACGACCTCTCTCCACAGCCCTCACCAATATAATGGTTGCATCTGGGGCTGAGTTAAGATGTCTTGAGTTACCTTCCGGCTTAGAGACCAGTCCAAGCGCTGCATTCATCCACATCTCATGGTCTTTTATTTGCTTGCTTGTGTATTTCTTTTCTCTTGTTTGCTTCAT
>CAUJNA010002127.1:0-43126 GCA_963377175.1 Effrenium voratum
ACACTGTGACCTAATGGTTAGATATACATTATTGAAGCCCGCCCTCAATTCTGAAATAGTCCCTGCTTTGTGAACAATCTTGCATTCATACCCGATATTTTTGAAATCGCAAAATAATTTATTTAGATCATTCTCTCTATGAACTAAATCTAAAAAGTTCTTTTCCTGGTTGTCGGTTCTGTTCGCAATTGTTGCCTTAACCATTTCAAAAATGTCATCAATAGTAGAAAACATTTTGCAAATCGAGGGCTTCTCTCTATCACTTATATGATAGTCGGGCCGTGCCTTTACTACAAATGCATCATCAGTATTTTGTTTTTGTTCCAATCTTTTAATATTATTATTCAGTGTGTAGATATGACTATTTTTGACCATTGCATAAAAGGCTCTGATGTTGCGGTCAAACATCTCTGGTGAATAAGAATAAATGATTTTGCCCAGTTGGTCTATTATTCTCACACGCATTCTGTATTTTATAAATACCGGGATCATGTCATCAATTGACGCCCCCGACTCTGTGAATTCCTGTTCTGTTTTATTTATTAGTTTTAGTATCATCCCTCGCGACATTGGTTCTTTCTTCTTGTTGTTCATTAGGGTATCTTTATAATAATCTGTGAGTGTATTCAACCAACATTGATTGTCTACATAATTACCTTTCTGGATTGCTTCCATAAATGTTTCTTTCGATGTATCCAACTCGGTATACATGTAAGTATTATACATACTGATGTTTTCCGATCTTCTCAGGTTGGCTTGTCGTGGATTACTAGGCTGTCCACCTTCCACCTTTTTGGCTCTTAAGATCTTCAAGGCACCGATATACCCCGTCTCTACGTTGTAAGCCACAGCGTTAGTCTTCTTGGTTAACCTCTTCTTCTTGTTGATCTCGATTGTTTTTTCTGATCAACGCCAACATACCCACCCATAATATTTAGCATTGTTTCAAATTCTGGATCTTGGGCAAGTGTTACAATGAACTTTCTGAATAGATCATAATCCTTGGTTTTTACAATTCGTTTGCCTACATACTCGTCTATATTTGTGCTGGCGTTAACGGTGTATGTTCTCTCCCTACCGTCCTTTGTTATGGGGTAATATTTGAGTTCTCCGTATTCTGTTTTGTATGTGAAAGCCGGCTTTTTGTTGTCACCTTCCCTAACACCTTCGCGGTAAAGCATGACGTCTAATGTCCACGATTCATCGTTCGCCTTAGACTGCTTTACAATGTTAGTTACAGTGCTTCGTTTCATCCTAACATTCAACGGTAGATTTATACGGTTGTTTTGGATCACAGCGTCGTATCTTTTGTCCCATTTCTTTTTTTCCTTTGGGGCGGTGGCATTGATAAACCCATCAATAATAGTTGATGCGGTGCTAAACTGTGCAATTTTTCGCTGTTCATATACATCTCTCAATTCGGTGGCTTTTTCCCTGGTATCGCCTGCTAACCTATCAATTCTTGAATTTAATGACCTGATGTTATTTCTTATAGTTTTTGACAATGACATAATATATTTTAGATATTAAGGTTTAATATTATTTTTTCTTTAGGTGTAATTTAGGGAAGAATTCATATTTAAATTAATTTCCTATAAAATGTCTTAAAGAAATGCTACATATAATATTATAGTAATGATCACAGACAAACACCCCGACGACTTGACACTGGAAGAAATAAAAACAATGCTGGCGTATTACAACCGACTCTATTATTATAAAGTCAGAGACGATGAAGCATACAAAGCCAAAAAAGGCAAAATGCTCTAAACACCGCGCATAGAAAAAGATTAGATAAAATGATTAAAGAGAGTGGCATTGAAATGGCACCCGAAGAACAAAAACCAAAACAAAAAACTGGCTTCCCGAGAAAATACAAATTTGAAGATTACGGGCTGAAAATGCCGAGTGGTGTAGAATAATTGGTTTATTTAATCATTGATTATGATTAAATTAATCATTTTTTAATAATTTTAATTCTAAATCGTTTCTCCATGTCTTGGATCATATTATATTATTTTGACTTGTCTTTTTTCTTTTTCTCTTTTTAAAAACTTCATTTTCCAAATACTCTACACGATCGATTAGTTTTGATAAAGCATCCCAACTAATACAAGCCATACGATCATAACACATCGTTAAGTATTCTCCCGAATCATTTACAATATTATATTTCGGATTTGTGTATTGTTGAACATCTTGAGCAATCCATCCTAATTCAGTTTTTCTGGTTTTTTGATTCTTAACAAATGTTTTAATCTTAATGTTTTTTACCATATTTACAGTATCATCTTCTACATCTTCTATATTATCTTTCAGTCTCTTATCGCTACTTAAATTAAATCCGTTAAATGATGAAAATTGAGTATCATCCAATTGTAAATATTTAGTGCCATCAATATAACTATCAATAGTTGTTGATGCTTCTAATCTTAAAACAGCATCACTATTTAAATGTCTCAAATTGATTTTATGAGCAATTCCAAAAGTCATATCACCGTCAATAGTCCAGTCGCCTCGTAATTCGCTATTACTTCCACTATTCAAAATAATTTTATTATCAGCATATGTTGAAGATAATCCAACAACCAAATTAATAGAGTTTGACGTGTTGCTATTCCTAATTATTAAATCATTTGTATCGACATACATTTCAGCATTATCAATTATTAGTTTTGATGTGTTGCCAAACTGAACATTGCCACTCGGTGAGTTTTGTAATAATAAAGTATTTCCTGATACTGATTGAACTTGATTGACTTCAATCTTTTTACCAGAAACCATTGTTAAATCGCCGTTTGTATATAGATCACCTAATACATCAACTGGTTTATTGAATATGGTTTTTGATACAGCACCATCACACATAAAATATTGATTAGAAGAATTAGTAATATCGCCAACACTAACAGCAACAAAATTATTATGCATCTGGTGTGTATCTTCGTATTGAACCATTATTATTAAAATTTAAATATGAACCATTGTTAAGACTTATTGCACTGTCTGTTCCTATAAACTGGACAGCGCTTGTAAATCGAGCTTGCCCAGCACAATTTAAAACATAATTAACAACGCCAACTGCACCTAAACCGAACCTATCCTTAACCCACACTCTCCCGACATTAGCATCTCCGATTTGCGTTTCCCAAACGCCTCCTGAGCTTGACATCCACATTCTACCATCTCTATTAATATTAAATTCACGATTAAACAATTGAAAAGTCATTTGTAGTCCTAAATTTGGTGAAGGGGTACAGCTAAACTTATTACATATTATAGAACCAGTAGTAAGCATGTTTAAATCACTGTGTAAAGTTGCATTATCGCTAAAATTAATAGCACCTGCTACTGATTGAGCGTTAGTATCTATTTTATCTAGCTTTTGTAAATCTGCTGATATTATACTATTTATTGTGTTTGAATTTTGAGTTATTAATACATCTTGTATATTATTATCTGATATAATTGAAGCAAATGTATTACTGTAAGCAGGGTTAGTATTGAATAAATTAGTATCGTTTGTATATAATGTTGATACATCTGCTTGAATAGTTGTTTTTTCAGCTGTAGTCCAAGAAGCGCCCGCTCCTGCTTGTAAATCTGCTATATCTGTAAGAATGGTTGTTATTGTGTTTCCGTGTCCTGTTATGTTATTAATGTTTGTGTCAATTAATGATATATGCGATGTTATTGTAGCATTTAAATTACTGATTAAATGTGTATTTGAACTAATGTTATTAAAATTAGAATCAAGTTTAATTGTATTTGCTGATATAGTCGGTAGTATTGAAGTTATGGTTAATCCGTGTGCTGTTGTATTATTAAAGTTGCTTGTAATTGTTGCATTTTGATTTACTTGTTCATTAAACATAGTTGTTGATGTTGCGTTTAATTCAGTAATATCTAAAATATTGGCATCTATCTTATTTTTCTGTGCTAAAATAAGAGCATCAACTTCTTCAATTGTATAACCTCCACCTACTGATCCTGCTGTGTCTGCTAATTCTTGTTTTGTAGCATAAACACTGCTTAATGTCGATGGTTCTGTTGAATTTATTAATACTAATTCACTTGCTACAATTCTACTTGAGCCGTCCAATGATAATGTTGAAAACATAATTATTATATAGTAGGTTATATAATAATTATATTTTATCTTTTCTTTCCTCTTGAACCAAATATACCTTTATTTAATGCATGATATTTTTCTTGCTTCTGTCTCAAATATTCATTTTGCAATAATTGGTAATGCTGTGCTATATTTTGTAGCGGGTTTGGAGGCGGTTGTGGTTGCGATCTTCTTGGGGGCGGGGTGTTCGCTATTATATTATTTTGTTGCGGTTGTGGTTGTTGCATCTCTTCGCGTGGTTGTTGATTTTCTTCGTACTATTCTACCCTTTGGGGTTTTGCTATCGGAACTGCTTTCGGTTTATGTCTTATGGGTTTAGATTCCAATGGCCCTTGGCAATTGCGTTCGTGACTGTATCTATAACTACGTAGTGTTAATGTTTTTTGACATTTTGGACAGGTTATTTTCTTTTCATTGCGTGCTTGAGTTTTTGAGTTGTTTTTAAGTGGTTCTACATGTTTTATTTCTTGCGTTGGTTCTATTGGTGTGTCTGCCTTTGGCGCTTCTTCTTCTTCAATTGGTGGTAATTCATTTACTGGTGCGTCTGCTTCAATTGTATTAGTAATTTCAGGTTCAACTTCTGACATATATAATATATATATATTAGATATTTTGTCTATCATTTTTATATATTTTGTCTATATGGACAAATTGAGAAATATTTTATATTCAATTATCTAACTGAAACAAAAGTGAGAACTGTATGGGTACGCCGTGAAAATCAATAACTTCGTTTCTTGAGGTTGTAATTTTAAAGTGTAGTCTCTTAATATTTTTACCGCCTACATCAATAAAATCTGCATATATAGGTGAGGTGTAGTCGCTAATGACTCCGCCTAGTTGTTGGTTAATTTGAACTTTTTTTATTACTGAACTACTAAAATTATTAGGTGCTGAATATTTGTAGTCGCTTAGTTGAGGTGAGTTAATATATACATTCTGAAAAGGAACTAAATTAAAGTAACCACTTAACCAAGATGACGCAGGATCATAGGCAATATAATTACTTAATAAATAATTAATAGATTTTGGTCTTAAATTGTCATATTCAAACTGTCCTCTGTTCCATTCGCCATGTACATAAGTTTCTAATTCTTCATCTGTAGGTATCTTGTTTTTGTAAGTTAGAGTGTCATTTAATTTAAGCTCCATCTTTCTCTCGCTTTGTCCGTATACTGTTAAGAATAAGTCAGGCACAATATCATTAAATGCCGTGTTTAATTCTGATTGTATTTTAAATGATAATTGATTGGCATAATAAATTTCACCGGATACATCCACGGCAGTGCTTCTTAATAAGACATTTGAACTATTATATAACATAATATAGAAGCGTTCGTAAAACCCTTTCTCTGTTGTATAAAGCGGAGTGCTGAATGAACACTCTGTCACGAACATTTTTGTTCTTGGTGGAATTTCAAAGTTTTGGTCAAGTTCTATAATAAAATCGCTGGTAGAATTACTTTCTTGCAATCTGTAGGCACTATCAACATAGATTTTTTTTATATGTTAACCTATCACTCATAAATATAATATACAATAGAAATTATTATATAATTATTATTATATGATAGGAAGACAATTATTATTAGGTGCTATTGAAGGCAGATCGCCTACGCAAATGATGGCAGGCGTAGCAGGTGATAAAGCATATACTGCAGGTAAGGATTTAATAGAAGATGTATTTTTTAACCATAAAAGGAAATTGGAAGACAAAATAGGAGGTTTCAATAAACATTTTGATAAGCAAATAATGAAACATAAAACACGCTACGCCGAAGAAATCAATGTTCAAAATAAAAATAAAATTGATGATGTCAGGGGTTTAGACGCCGCGTATTCAAATGTGAATGGAATAACAAGAATAGGTAACACATTATATATTGGTGGCACTGGTGCTAAAACAGGACTAGGCCACAAAGTCAATGATGTCATTGCAGATTTGTTTTTTATTCCTACTCATAATGTTCAATTAAGCGAAAGATATAAAGACACAATGGAAGAATTAAGTAAAAATCCAGATGTTAATAGACTGGTCGGCCATTCCCTCGGCTCATCCGTTGTTCAAGAAATTAACAATAGACACGGAAACAAATATGCTACTACTGTTTATTCATCACCTTTGTATCAGGAAGTAATCAACAGAAAAACCCGCGATACTTACGATTTAGAAATCGCGGAGATCCTATAGCAATGTTTGATGACGCGGCAATAACTGGAGAAATAGAAAGCAATAATTTATTAGATAAACACAGTTTCAATAATTGGACAGGACAAGGTATGACTGAAATTAATCCTACTACTGATATTTCTAATGGATTCAACCCGAATGATAATTCGGGTTAAATGCTTCGCGTTTCAATCCTAATTCAACACCAGAACAATAAATAAATAAATATATATATGTATATAAGTTATATATGAGTATTGATGCTGAGAAATGGGACAACGATATTGAATATGCTTATAAAAAAATGATAGAGCGAGAGAAAGAGAAAGAATACAAAATATCAAATAGTAAATATGAATGTAATTGTGGCAAAGAAGTATTGAATAAGGATAAAGAAGAGCACGAAAGCAATGATTTAAATCATTTATACTACAGAAAAGGTAATATTGAAGGACTTATAATAGGCATGTATAGTGAAATTATTAATTATGAAAATGATTACTTAAAATTACATCCAGAAAATAACAAAATACATTATACAGATTATAGTAGAGTTGATTATACCGACTTTTTAAAAGAACAAGAAGAAAAGAAAAATCCATTAGATGAAGATGATTTAAGTTATTTGTATAAGTATAGAGACGAATTAGAAGATTGTATAAAGCGTGTAAATGAACTAACATTATCTCAATAATATTAATAATGTATAGAAACAAAGACAAACAAAACAAAATTCCATTAGAGAATAAACTGACAAAAGAACCGTCAAAATACGATAAACAATATAAGAATTTAGATTATGATACTATAAAAGATATAGTTGATACAAAAAACAATTATTTAATAAATACTATAAAAAATACAACTTCAAATAATTCTACTACAATGCTTTCACATAAGAAAAATATAAAAATAAAAAAAATAAAATCTAAGTTTATCATATATAAGTAATGGATAATATAATCGCCGAATCAGAAACTACAATGATTAACTCGCTAAATTTTTGACTTCCAGAAACAGCGCAATATATCACAGACCGACGACATGTTAATTATTTTCCATCGGGTAGTAATGTTTATAACCCGAAAGCAGGTAATAAACAAATTAGATTTCATATATCAGGTGAAGACAACACATATATTGATTTATCTTCTATTCGTTTATTTGCCAATCTTCAAAACACCGACGGAACACGAAGCCATTTTTTACGCCCGTTAGGTAATTTGTCATCCTTCTTCAGTCGTTATAGATGCACTGTCGGAGGCCAGCAAGTTCAGGATATTATTGAATATAATAGACATTGCGAATTGTATAATTCTTTTAAAAGTCAAGATATGGACGATTTAGAAGGTGGCGCTAATCCTCGTTGGGATGATGACTGGCGGCACACATATGCTACTGGATTGGCAGAACTCATTGATGTCAATACACGAACCAATCCCGCTGCCAGCCCTGTGGCAACAACATTTCCAACTACACGAGACCATAACAATTGGGGAGATTTAACAGCACGATATACTCGCCATTCGGTAGCAGGAATTCCCGGCGCTAATGGTTATATGCGATTAGGACATAAACCGGTATGCGGACTGTTAGAAAGCAATTATTATTTACCTCTTCGTTATGCTCCCCTTGAATTGGAATTTACAATTGTATCAGACGAACATGCGCCAGTTATTGCACCCTTTACCGTTACTGATGTCAATACTCAAAATGATGCCAAAGGTTATTATTTCACAACTGGAGATACCAGCACCTTGTGGGAATTAAATAATGTAATTATACGCGCCGAGGTAATCCAATTGGACAACACGGTTAACAATAATATAGTGAAACATTTGTTAGAAGGTCAAAGTTTGAAATTAGTATTTCCAATGTATCACACTATGACGCAATCATTCAACGCGGCAGGAACTGAAATTAATATGAAAATTGTTAAATCCGCGTCTAAATTAAATGGTTGTTTCATTACATTGTATCGCCCACCAAGAGCAGGTGCAGATGCTGATAATAATGATTACTACAGACACGATAATTATATTTATAAGAGATGGAACTATTTTTACAATCCTATGATTAACTCCCGTATCTTTGACGGTGCTGACCCAGATGGCGCTGGTCGTGAGCGTTTCCAAGGTAAAGGTTTTCAAGATAAAGATTTAGATTTGACTTGGCAATTACAAATTAATAATAAGAAATATCCAGAGTTTGAATGTCAATCAATGGCAGAAACCGCATATTATTTAAAACGAACATTAAGTTATATGAACCCTGATCAAGATGCCTTTAGCATTTCCTACAAACGCTACAGAGAAGACAAGTTCTTTATTGGGATTTCATTTGAGAAAATGGCAGACACTAATTTTACTGGACAGAATACGAAAATGGGTGGTTTACTCGTTTTTAAATTGAAAGGGTCAAACAAGTCATTTACGGCCGATGAAGATGTGCGAGAATTATTTGTACATATGATTTCGGAGTCTGTTCTGGAATTAAGAGAGTCGGGTAGCATTCTTTACGATTAAAATTAAAATCTATGATAAATATATAATGTATAAGTTTCATAAACGAAATAATTTAAAAAATAAAGGTAAGATATTTTTACAATCCTCACAAATTAAATATAGTCCATTTGATCTAAAAGATACAGAATATCTAAAACACCTACACGAACAAATGAAGTTAAGAAACTCACAAATCGGTAGCATTAAGGAAAAAGATTGACGAAGGAAATAAGAGAGCAAACTATGTAAATGAGCTGGATAGAATGATGGGCGAACTATATCGTCCTAACTTACCACACGCAACAAAAGAACATTTAAATAAATGGTATGAAGATACAAAAAAGTTAATATTTACTTAAAATATATTGATATAGATTAATAATATGTTTCACAAAAATATTATTAACAATAAAAACTTATTATTAATAACATTTTTCACAAAAATATCAATATAATATTTTCTAATTAATATTATATCAATATGACAACAACCCAAAGTTTAGAATTAATAAATCCATATGCAAAATTTGGATTGAAACGACGACCTACTTATGAAGAAATCGCTAATTTAATAGGCGAAAATGATTTAAAAGCGGGAAAACTACCTAACCGAGATGCTACCTTTTTTAATGCAAGCCCCCAGGGTAGTTTTTTTGATGGAAGCGACCATTTAGAATTATTGAAAGACCAACAAATGAGAATATTAGACAGGCAAATGAGAGAGATAATGATGAGACGGGAAGCACACAGAAACGGACACACATATGCAGTTCATAAGATGGATACAGATACACCACAGCATGCAAACGACCAAGCAATAGCAGACGAATATGATTTTTCAACACCGCAACAAACGACAAGACAACACGAGGCAATGGTAGATACACAATTACAAGATATAGCAACTGCAACAAAGCGGAAAGCGGAAGAAGTAGGCAGAGCGATGGCATCAAATTTAAGAGAGACGGGCGGGACACTATTTCATAGAATGGTGACAAACAAACAATCAGCACCAACAGAACCACGTCAAGCGCAAGCAGGTGGAGCAGTAGCAGACGACCAGCAAACAATGCACGTAGAAGATGTTGAACAATCACCTCAAGTAGTAGATGACAATGTTGACGCGACACCAGTTCAACAAGCAACAAGTACATCAAGTTCAACAGCCCAACAACCACCACCATTGCCAATGTCGCCATTATTTAAAACAACAATAGATAATACTATTAGTCCCGCTTACTGGAAAGACAACCCTAATTTAACAGTAAATGATATTAAATTTCAGTTTTATTTAAGAGGAATTCAAGTGCCAGAAGAAAGCGAAATACAAGAAGAATTGAAACAAAATGGAAGAGGCAAGGCGAGAACATACAAAGAATATTTAGTGGATATGATTTTAGACACTATTGATAATGGCGGATGGATAGCAAATTTAAGCAGAGGTAGAATAGAAGAACTCAAGGCAAGTTTTAAGGGTAAAGGTAAGAAATAAAAGTATAAATATTAATAATAATAATGATAATATTAACTAAAAATATACTGAAAAGAAAGAAGCAGAAGTTCAATGATAATTATGATCACGACGACAGTTTTTCAATACATAACCTAACAAAACCAAACACACCAACAACAACACAACCACCGAAAATGATGAAAAAAGGCATACCGAGAGAATTTATTGACATTGCAACCAATACAGATACAATCGCCACAGAAACCAGAGAGACTCAAGAAAAGTTATATAATGATGCAAATCAACAATTAAATATGACATTTGAAGCGTTTAAGGTAAAGGAAAACCAAGATAATATGTTTAAAACAATGCTTAAAAACTTTTGGCGCAACACATACAAAAGACATGAACCAACAAGAACGCAAGCAACACAAACACTGAAAAACCAACGCGACACAATGGTGTCAGCCTTTACTAAAATGCTCGACAACAACAAACCACCAGAACCACCGCCAAAGAAACCACCAGACGAGGAGGACAGCGACGAAGAAGAAAAAAGATTCAAGCTGACAAAAATGATAGAAATAATGCTACACAACGGCGCTACAGTAGCAGATATAATATTAAACTTATCACATAGCGCAATTGCAACAACAATAAATATCGCAGATTTAGTTAATCAAATAGCAGCAGGAAATGCACAAGGTAGCAGTAGCAATTCATCAAATGAAGCTATTAGTGTTCATAGTTCTCCACCTATTACTGTTCATAGTTCTTCATCTGAAAGTCCAACAGAAATACCAGCACCAACTGAAGACGAAGAAGAAGAAGACGGAGAAGAAAAACAAAAATATAATTTTGAAAAATTAAAATCTAAATGATATTATATATAATGGGTGCTTTTCAAAGTAAAAATAATGAAAATAATAGTTTGGAAGACATTAAGGTTTTAAGTATAGATGAAAAAACACGAGCAGACACTTTAATTATTAAATCTCTTCAAGAATGTGTGGCACGAATTGAGAAACTAGAAAAAGAAAAGTCTGACAAATTGATATATAAATTACCTGTTCAATTATGTAATTATTTTTTTAAATTAATAATATTAAAACAAATGTTTTATAACCATATTATTATATTATATTAAATTAGAATATCTTTATTCATCATTTGTAATTTGAAATGCCTGTTCAAATCTGATATGAAACATTTTGTTAATGTCTTTAGCATTCATATTCACGTAGAAGAAACTATAAGGTGTGTCATTAACGGCTTGATGATACATATCTAATAATTGCTGTTTATCAACAATGGCGCTATTTTCTTCAATAAAACTCATTAGTTCTGTAATGTTTTTGAGTCTGAAAATGTATAGTGAAGAAGCATTAACACGAATTATATTTGCGATTGATTTATATTTTTGTAAAGAACAAATAACATTGATTGCGTCGTGCCTGCCTCTTGTAAATAAACCGTGTAATATTTTAGAATATCTTAAAAACTTGGGGTCGTCGCTGAAATCATCAATCACGATTAATATTGAATGTAGTTTCTTTATCTTTTTAGACTTCATATAGTTAATAATTTTCTTCTGTCTTTCAATTACATTTTCTATATCAATTGGATTGTAATTGTCAAAATAAATTTGTTCTTTTTCATCATCTACATGTAGTTCATCCCTAATATACTTTTTAACTTCTGTAAAGGTTGGATCGTTATGAACACTGGGTGAAAATATATATATATTCTTGCAAATGAATTTCTATAAACATTCAATATTAAATTTTGAATAAGGACAGTCTTACCGCCTGTCGAACTCGCAACTATAATACTTCTAAATGGTAATTTTGGCACGTGCTCATATTTAGATTGTTTGAATTCATATTCAGTTATGTTTATTGGTTTTATTATTGGAACATCTGACATAATAAAATAATATTAAAGTTATTTAGAAAATATTTTATATTTATTATTTTATATGAATAGAAGCTATTCAGATTATATTGATATAATAGATGAAGTAGAGAATATAGAGCAAGTTGTTATAACTGATAATAGATTTAAAAAAATATGTTATTTTGTTTTAGAATTAATTAAGTTTGTGATACAATATATCAAAAATAAAAATGTAAATATTAATATAAATGGGAAGAAAGAAAAAGAATAAGACTGAACCAGTTGTTTCTTCAACTGATGAAGAAAAAGAAGAAGTTGTTAAAGAAACATCAGTTATTGAGTTTGCTTGTCCGATGTGTAAAAAGATGTTAGAAATGAAGAATGAATTAGAAATACAAAAGAAAGGAAATTGTAAATGCTCGTGTATTCCGACAAGTTTCAAACTAAGTAAGAATGATAAGAAAATGAATATTGATAAAACTAAAGACAGTATCAACTTAGAAACAGATGTTCATAATATTGCTATACGCTTTGGGAGGGGAGTTACTCCATCCGATAATGGTGATAAGGAAACTCAGGAAACTATACGCGAAATGATGAAAAAATAATAGTTAAAATTATTTCTATTATTATTTATAATGCAAGATGTTATAAATAATATTATTAAATTCATTGATGTAAAAGAATTGAAATTGAATAATTTTATTGAAGAATATAACGAAAATGATATATTAATTAATTTTGTTAATGACTTTAGAAATAGCAAAATTGATTTTAACATGTTTTATAATTCTATTAATTATGCTGATTTATTTGAACAATCAGATTTAAAATTCTATTGTAAAAGAATATATTCATATACTTTAAGATTTATTGCTAATTATGATAATAAAAATGCTATTCAGTTTTATGAAATTACATTGAGAAAAATGAATAATATTTACAAAAATAGTAACATTAATGTTGTTAATGTGTTTGAATGTATTAAATGTTTAATAATTTATATTACAGATAATATTGAAAAGTTTCATAAATATTCAAAATTTAGAAAAACTATTATTTGTAATTTAATTGGTAAATTGAATAATAATTTAACGAGTTACACAATAACTAATTTTGAATTGACTTATAATGATATATGATTTTGTAAAATAAAAGTTTAGTTTTAAAAGTTTTATTTTATAATATAATATATATATTTACATGGATGAAGGATTAGAAAAGATTGTTAAAAAACTGAACAGGATTTTAGACCAGAACAAGAATATTTTAGAAATCTTGGAAAAGAAGAAACCATTAACAAACATTTATCAAAGTAAAGAAGTAGATAGAACCAATGGTGAATATAAAAATAAAAGAAATATTTATTTAAACAAACTTAATAACAAAGAAATTAAAGAACCGAAGGCTTCAACTATGACATTTTATCAAATCGACTATGATGAAGATACAGGGATTTATTCTTAATTGAAAACATTTTTCTCTGAAAATCCGTTTAAAGACATATTGGCATAACTAATATTATGAGTTCTACAGATGACGAAGAAGAAACAGGATACACAATGGTTTATCCTTGCAGTAAATGCGACGAAGCAAAGCCAAGAAAGGATTTTCACAAAATGTATGATAGAATTAAAATGGAAGAGATATTTTACAAAACATGTAAGGAATGCAGAGACAAAGTAAAAGCAACAAAAGAGTTAAGGAAGGAACAGAAGAAACAAATACAACCCATGGAAATACATAGGTTAAAGCCTTTGATACCATAGTTTTGCTATACTTACAACATGTAAGATCTTATATGTTGTAATTATAGTGGTACAAATATTTCTATAAATTATAATTTCTCTGAAAATGTATTTAAAGAATATTACCTATATATGTTAGCATCAGAATGGTAGTATTTACTGAGATTGAACAAGAGGAAATTATGAATGAATTCTTAAATAAGATCTATACAAATGACATGCTAAACATATTTGATAAACATGTTGCTGACCGCTATTGTAAGTTAAATGACGAGAAAGTTGAGTTAAGTAAGTTAAACTTGTCAAGTAATATCATCAATAACATATGTAAATTTAACTATGAAGAATGCGAGGGGTGCGAGTCAACGAGAAGGAGAAAAATGGCAGTTAAAAACCCCGAAAGAGGAACAGCCATAAATGAATATATTTACTTATTCTCTCGCTGTCATAGTTTTCCTGACAAACAAGACTTGAAAGTAGAATTCAAGTTCTCGTTTGACAAGATAAGCGTATTAAGAAACATATATAGAGGCATTTACAATAACGATGTTAACAGAATAGCTTATTGTTGCGAAGGAACAAAATTTAATTACAATAATATGATCAGAGACTTTAATAAAGTTGTTAAATACATCTACGACAATGAGTATTGTAGAAGGTGTTTTGCACATAACACTAAATTTGTAGAATGTCCAGAATTTAAATTACTTGAATACAGAGATGATGATGATTAAAACCATAGTATAATTATAACATGTAAACATTTATATGTTATAATTATAGTGTAATTTTCCCGTATAAGCCGTGGTGGTGCTTTCCTACATAGGCCTTTCCCATCCGCATTTTGCCATCCATATTTTACTGGGATTGTTTTCAAGATTTGGGTTAACGGTTTTAATTCTCCCTTTTCCATTGGTTAACCACTTTTCGGGGAGTGATAATTTGTTGAAAATAGGGTTGTAGCCATCTAAAGGCAAGGTGTCCTACTAAAGTATGGAGAAAAAACTGTGTTCAAGATGTAGATATGAGAAAGGTGAAGATAGTTTCGTGTATGGACTCAAAAACTGTGATAAATGCACTGATCAAAAACGAGACTACAACAAACGAACTGTAGACAAGAGGAAAGAATACCGGAAACAGTATCTTGAAGCAAATCGCGAGGAAATTAATCAGAAGCGTAGAGAGAAAACAGCGAATAATGGATATTTGTATTGCCATGTTTGTGAAAGAAGAGTGAACCCAGAAATTTGGGACTTCCGGAGGTTGTCACCAAGATAATATACTCAAACACTTGAAAGCAGATTATACGATTAGTTGAAGAAGCACCTACACAAGAATTCAAGGACAAATATTATCAAGAAGGTCAAGAGAGGATACAAGAACTCAAAATGACAATGCCTTTGTATAATCCAGCTTTGAGAAGAAAGAAAGTTGATCAGGCTGATGGTGATAAATGGACTAAAAAATGAAGTTAATCATTAGAAAAATAATGTTCTATGATTAACTTGGAGGGTTGTTCAATTTGGTGGTTTTGAATGGTGCAATTTGATAGGTGTATGTAAAAAGTGCTCAAAAGGTAGGGGGGGGGTGGGAAAAAATGCCATCCGACGGACGGGAGAGGCCGGGTCTACACTCAGACCCCTCATGCGCTGGCGCAGGCCTCGGTCCTGGAGTTCCGACACTGCGTGCTCTGGGTGCTGACCACCCAGTGCTTTCAGGGTCGAGGAAGTAGATCTCGTCGAGAGCTGCAGGATGGGGCCGCCCGGGTCTCCCAGCGAGGCCTCCACTTGTTGCCTGACCTGCTGCGCCACCTGCTCCTCCGTGAGGTGTGCCGTGCCTTATCATGGCCCCGCCCGGCTCGTTCACTGGCAGCCAGTCCCTGCGCTCGCAGCCCGCCGGCGTTCCGCCCGCTGACCGGCACGTGGACCAGGTACTTGTAGTCTTGTCGCGGAAGAAGCCCTTGCCCAGCTTGGTCAGCCGGTGCTCTCCGCCCTGCAGGGAGCGCACAAGCTTCTTCTGCCCGTTGCGCAGCAGCAGCAGGATGTAATCGTTGGGGCCCTCGCGGATGAGGGGCTGGTTGTAGTCAAGTCCTTGCTGGGGGGCCGCAGGCCCAGGTGGGAGTAGTAGTGCTGGCCCGCCCGGGTCAGCTGCCGTCCGCGCGCGAGAGCAGCGCGTAGGCCCCGGTCCGCGCCGCAAGTTCAGCACGACGGCTCCATCCGCCCCCGTGCGAGCCCGGGCCGCCGTCCGCGGCCTCCGTGATCTGCTGTCGTTGTCTCGCCCAACTTGCCATTCTTTTTTTACGGGGCCAGTTTTTTTTGGTTGGCCGCGCATTCTTCCCGATCATGCGCCGTATGGTTGGGGAGAATAGCTTTTCGCAGGTTTTGGACATGCTCTGCCAGGAAGGGGGGCAGCTTCCGGGGGCGTTCAAACGGGTTACGCCATCAGAGCGTTTTCGCGGCGGGCGGGCTGGTGCCTGTGGGTTTAAACACAGCTGGCTTTCAACAAGCCAATTTGCTCGAGAAGCATTCACAGGCTCTGCGATGGCGACTCTCTCCGAGTGCGAGCGCGAGGCGCGCAAGGCGGCAGCGAACCTGGTGCTGGCTACCGTCCTTCCGCACTCCGTGAGAATGGCTTGAGACCCTGGACAACATGCGGGAGATACTGTCCTACGACAGCATCGGCTGCAAGCAGGCTCTGCCCATCTTTGAGAACTCGTCAATGCCGGCCAATTGGAGCATTGCCTGGTGGTGGTTGGATCGCCGCGCAGCCGCCCCGGACGCTCCGCCCGTGAAGCCTCAGTCTCCTCGCCAGCCCATTTACCGAGCGTGAAGAGGAAGGCGAGCGAAGCCGGAGCCGGAGGTACCACTTTCTTGCTGCCAAGGGCCACGGGCCGCGAGACGAGGATTTCATGAGGAACAACGCCGCTTCCATTCCACAGCAGCAACCACGTTCTGGTTCCCTGTGAGTTCCGCCACACAGGCCCGGTGTGTCCGAAGCAGAACTGCTGGAGTGCCTTTACGTCTGGACGAGTTCGTCATGGTGTCCAGCCCGGACATTTGCTCCTGGACGAGCTTCAGATCAGCAGCAGCAACATCGGCGCCCAAGGCGGGGGAGTGGACACGCTGAAGCATCTCCTCGGTCTGTCGCCCGATTTGCCAGCGACCATCAAATGTCGCTACAACGACGTGAAGGTGCCTGCGGAGACGTTCAGGATCATCACGGTGCAGGACCTGGCGAAACTCCACCACAACTTGGACGACATGGCGAAGATTTGCCCTCCGGACCTCATGCTCGAAGGGTTTGAGTGGCGCGCTCGCCCGCTTGGCAAGGTCTTTGACGCGGACACGCGCGCGGTGCTGCTGCATCCTCGTGGAAGTGACGGCGCAGTGTGTCAAGGACTCTGTGCGCGAGAAGCGAAAAAGTTCGGGTCCGACAAGGCGATCTCCATGGCGGAGAGTTTGAGGGCGTTGTACAACGGCCAGTAATTCGCGACACAGCCGGGGCCTGCCTTTTGAACAGACCAGGCAGAAGCCCGACCGAACGCATTCCGTACAGATCGCGCGGGCCGTTGCCCCCTGCCGCTCTGGCAGGCAAGCGCGCACACTGCACCCTTGCCGGGCACGCTCGTGAGGCCGCCTTGCCCAAAGACGCACAGTTGGGCGACGCGCTGCAAGATGACTTCCAACCCGCTGAACCCTCACTCTCCCCCCATATGTATATGGACGCCAACCCGCTGAACCTCCACTCTTCCGCCGGGTCCTTGCTATCTGTACCATATGTGCTATATGGCTCTTACAAGGCAAGCCACTGAACTCCACTCTCCCCCAGGTCTTGCTATATGTACTATATGTGCTATATAGGCCATATAGCTCCTGCAGTACAGATTTTCGCGCGTACAGAATAAGTATATAGCACATATAGCACATATAGCATGGAGCTGGGGGAGAGTGGAGGTTCAGCGGCTTGGCGTGTAAGACCCATATAGCACATATAGCACAAAAAGCAAGGACCCGGGGGAGAGTGGAGGTTCAGCGGCTTGGCGTCCATATAGCACATATAGCACATATAGCATGGAGCTGGGGGAGAGTGGAGGTTCAGCGATAGCATCTGCACGGTTTTTGCGCCACAAAATGCTATTCCTCCAGGGCCTATATCAATATAGACCCTGGAGTAATAGCTTTTGCACGGTTTTGCACGGTCTGCCCATGCCAGCCCCGCTCATTTGATTGGTTCGCCCAACCCGTTGGTTCCCGAGCACCCCAAACCCTAAGGAATTCCGACGGGCCCGCGCAATGTCTCAAAACCTTTTTTCTCCCAGTTTTTTCGCTCGATCAGGATCAGTCAATTCCGCCTGAGTGTGATCAAAGTTTAGTGTGATCAAAGTTTTTTTTTGCGCCAAAAGGGGCTTGCTTCAAGCTTCCTCGGAAACGAGGCCTGAAGAGCGCCTCAAAAAACCAGTTTTTTTTCAAAGGAGGCTGGTCGAGGGTCCTGGGCCTCGGAGGCCCCAGGAAGCGCCCCCAGCTGCTGCGCGTCGCCGTACTGGGGGTTGAAGCTCTTCGCCGCGTTCGTGGGGGCTCGGAAGGCGCCCGCGTCCTCCACCGCCTTCACGCGCCGGTCGGTGAGGTCTTTGTTGTGCTGGAACTTGTCGGCGTTGTCTTGGAGGACCCAGAACTCTGTGGTCGGCTCCTCGGGCGCGCCGTGCACCGTCTCGTGGGGCCGCGCGTTGTAGGCCCCGGCCGCCCGCTCGAAGTGGCCACTGCCCGCCCTTGCGCGCCACCCTTGTGGCCAGGCCCTTCTTCAGCGTCTGGATGCCCCGGTCCACCACGGCAATGGCGTTGCGGTCCTCGGGCCGCTTCGTCCGGTGCACGGCTTCGGGCAGCTCCCGGTCCAGCGTGGCAACGAGCCAGGTCTGTCGTGACCACAAAGTTCCCGTCGTCCCCCGTCAGCTCCCGCGCGGCGCGCTTGGTGGCCCGGCCCACCGTCTCGGCGTTCTTGTTCTGCAGAGGTTACGGCGGCCTCCCGGGTGAAGACGCCCATCACCACCAGGCCGTACTTCGTCTTCCCCCACGTGTTCTGGCTGAAGTCGATGAGGTCGGCCTGCAGCCGGTCGTTCGGCCCCTCGGCGGCCGACTTGCCCAGCGCGGCCGGGGCGCCTGCACCAGCCGGCCCACGTCGGCCTTCAGCGCCTCGAAGGCCATGGCCTGCGTCACGTCAAGGTCGCGCTGCCTCGCGAGTCGGTACAGCTTCCGCGGGTCCCTCACGTTGAAGTCGTCGGCCAGGTCCCTGAACCAGTTTTTTTTCTACTTGTTGCCCCAAAAAGGAGCTTGAGCAAGGTTCCTCTAGAATGGGAGGTTTGCTCACACAGCTACTTGTTCTTCGGCCGCTGCCAGGCTTCCACCTCGTCCAGCCGGGCCTGGAAGCCCTTGCACACCCCCCACAGCACGCTGGTGAGGTGAGAGTAGTCGAGAGTAACCATCTCCGTGCCGTCGCTCCACCGTACGGTGCCCGTCAAATTCTTCCACTTTGTTCCTGCGAAGGCGAAGCCCAGCCTCAGGTCCTCGTTCATGTCCGGGCGCTTGTACTGCTTGGCCTCCACGGAGTCAAAGAGCTGCTGGCCTCGGCCATCTCCGTCTTCACCCGACCTCGTGTTGCAGACCACGTTGCCCGTGTTGCCTGCGATCGCGAGGCAGCCGGGGTTCCTCTGGTTCGTGGTCAATGACAGCTGCGTGGAGAGGCTCTTCGTCTGCACCAGCGCCTCGTCGTTGATCATGATGAGCTCGCACTGGTGCGCCCCGCCGTCCCGCTCCAGGAAAACCCTCGCGCTCTGGTTGCCCAGCAGCCGCAGCTCCGGGCCGCGCTGTTGTTGGACACTTGCAGCTTGCTCCAGCCCGCCCAGTTCTTCGTCAAGAAGGTGAGCGTGGACGCGAAGAGCTGAGACCGTGCCCGAGCTCGTCACGTCGCCGCACACCACGCTGCCCGTCGACACTCCGCCGCTCGTGGCCGTGAAGGTGCAGTCCAGGCTCTCGCAGTCCCCCCGGTGGCGCCCGTGAGCGCCCCGGTGGCTGCGAAGCTCGCCGCGGTTGCTGCGCCCGAGGCCGTCAGCGTGCCCGTGGACACGTCGCCCACCGTGGTGAAGTTCCCGGCGTTGGCCGTGTTGTTGACGGTCAACGTGCTGCCCGTGATTCCGGTGGCTGAGCTCAGCAGGCCCACGCTGGCCGCCCCCGTGATGCTCAGCGAGCTGCCTGACACGGGCGCTGTGGACGACAGCGTGGCTCCGGCGACGGTGCCGGTGGCTGTGAGCGCTGCGCAGGAGACGGCGCCCGAGGCGTCCACGCCCGTTGTGAACACGTCCGTGCAGTTCACGTCGTTGCACAGCAGCTGGTCGCAGCCCACGTTGCCCTGCGCGGTGAGGCCGTCCCGCGTGGCCGAGCCCGTGAGGGCCAGCGAGTCCGCCAGGGCCGTTTGCGTTGGCCCGTGGACAACGTCGCCCATCGTGGGGTGAAGTTTTCCGGCGTTGGCCGTGTTGTTGATGGTGAGTGTGCTGCCCGTGATTCCTGTGGCGGAGCTCAGCAGGCCCACGCTGGCCGCCCCCGTGATGCTCAGCGAGCTGCCTGACACGGCGCCGGTGGACGACAGCGTAGCTCCGGCGACGGTGCCTGTGGCTGTGAGCGCAGCGCAGGAGACTGCGCCCGAGGCGTCCACGCCCGACGTGAACACGTCAGTGCAGTTCACGTCGTTGCGCAGCAGCTGGTCGCAGCCCACGTTGCCCTGCGCGGTGAGCCCGTCCAGCGTGGCCGAGCCCGTGAGGTCCAGCGTGCCCGCCGACTGCTGCACCAGCCGGGGCTCCGAAGTGCAGCTTTGCGACTTGTCCTGGTGGCGCCGAGAAGTCCAGGCGCGCCGTGCTCCAGACACCCTGCGCGGCCGTGCCGAGGAAGGTGCCGGTGACGCCCACGTAGTCGTTGTCGGCTGCGCTGACATACATCACCAAGTTGGAGGCCGTGCCCAGCCGGTACCGGCAGCCGAAGGAGTAGCGTCTCCCCGGCGTCAGGGTGTAGGTGCGCACAATGTTTCAGGCGAAGGCGCTCAGA
The DNA here is from genome assembly GCA_963377175.1 of Effrenium voratum. Classification (NCBI taxonomy): domain Eukaryota; class Dinophyceae; order Suessiales; family Symbiodiniaceae; genus Effrenium; species Effrenium voratum. The sequence goes on from CAUJNA010002127.1 coordinate 20,992, forward strand.
GTCATGGCATAGCCCTCCAGCTGGAAGCCTCCCACTGTGAAGCTGGCCAAGGCCACGGAGCTCTGGCTGTTGGAGCGCACCAGGAAGTTGATGTGGTGAGCGTGACCTTGCCCAGGGTGGCCAGCGTCGTCGTCGGCCCCTCCGTCGAGGAACTCATGCTTCAGCAGCAGGGCTGAGGCCGTCGTGTCTGCCTCGACCTCCGTCGTGTTGCCTGCCTCCAGGGTTGCATCCAAGATCTGGAGGCCGTAGACGTCCACCGTTCCAGCCGTCTGGTTGGGCAGGCCCGGCGCCTGGAAGTGCGCCCCGAAGTGAAGCTTCGCAACTCCGTTTGGAGGCACTGTGAAAACGTTTTTCTTGGCCGTGCTCCAGGCACCCTGGTCACCCACGAAGCTGCCGCACAGGGGGTCGTAGACGTTGTCGGCCTCTGACATGTACACCACTGAAGCCGGAGGCCGTGCAGCCGGTGCCGGCAGGCGAGGAGGAGCTCTCGGCCTGGCGTCAAGTTGTAGGTGCGCACGATGTTCCAGGGCTTCACCGCCAGGGTCAGGGTGTAGCCGTCCACGCTCACTGCGCCCGCGGTGTGCGTGGCCAGGACCACGCTGCAGCCGCTGCTGGGGGTCCAGTTTGACAGCGAGACGTCCGTGGGGCCCAGGATCTGCTCTCCTATGGCGGCCACCGCCTCGTCGGCCCCTCCGTCGGGCAGAGGCTGCCTCCGTGACGCCGAGCTTGTCGGCAAGGAGACCGTGCGATGGTGTGGTAGCCAGCACGCCCGCGATGGCGGCCTGCGTCTGCGTGTCCTGCGCGCTCGCCGTGCGGTAGTCTCCCAACAGGGCGTCTACCTGCACCGAGGTGTAGTAGGCCAGCAGCGCGGCTGTGATGGCGGCCTGCGTCTGCGTGTCCTGCGCCGCTCCTGTTCGGTAGTCCCCCAACAGCGCGTCCACTTGTGAGGAGGTGTAGTAGGCCAGCAGCGCAGCCGCAAGGGCCGCGTCCGCCGCTGCGATGGAGTAGCAGTCTGCCGTTGGAGAGGTAACTGACGGCACGCACGTCACCGCAGGGCAGCTGGCCCTCGCTCTGACGCCCTACGCCCAAGTAACTGACCTGGCGGTGAACACGGCAGCCTCCGGCAACGACGCGGCGGCCATCCAGTCCCTGGACGACCGAGTCACCGCCGAGCTGGCCACGGCGGCGGCCCTGGCCACCATGGACGGACAGGTGGCCGCGCACGGAAGCAGCATCGCCGCGCTGCAGAGCAGCCCCCCCGGCAGACCAGTCGGCCTTCGACGTGCTGGAGGGCGTGGTGGCCACGAAGAGCACCCCGGACAGCGTGGACCTGAAGCTGTCCGGCCATGAACGGCTCCATCGCCTCGGCCAACAACGCCACGCTGGCCACGGTGGCCGCCAACTACGGCCTCAAGACGGTGGTGGACCAGCACTCCCTAGACATAGCGGCGAGGATCACGCTGCTGGAGGTCGACACCAAGGTGGCCAACGCTCTCCTGGGAGCCGTCACCGCCGCAGCGCTGGCCTCCAAGCTTGCAAGTCGAGACGCCTCCATCTCGGAACTGCAGGCCTCCAAGGCGGACGCCAGCGCCCTGACTGCTTACCTGCTCTCGGAGGTGGACTCTAAGATAGCGGCGGCCCTCCTGAAAGCAGTCACCACGGCAGCCCTGGACGCCGCCCTCCTCGGCAAGGCGGACGCAAGCGCGCTGGCCGCCCTGCTCTCCACGGTGGACGGCTTGGACACGCCGCTGGAGGTAGACACCAAGATAGCAAATGCCCTGCTGGGTCTCGCCGCCGAGGCCTTCGTCGCAGCGCAGCTTGCTAGCCGGGACGCCAGCATCACGGCGCTCCAGGGGGCCAAGGCCGACGCGACGCTGCTGGCCTCCTACGCCACGAACGCCGCGCTCTCGGCCAGCGAGACCACGCTCCAGAGCGCCCTCGACGCAATCCTCGCGGAGCTCGCCGCCCTGCAGCTTTCCGGCAGCGGCGGAGTTGTTAGGGCGGGCTTCACTACTTGGGAGCTCGTTCGCGGAAGCAACGTCGTTCGCAACCTGCATCTGGAGGCTCCTCTCTCTGCTGCGCTGGCCCCAGGACCTCCGGGATGTTGCCCGTGACAGGTCCTTCAAACATGTTTTCTTAGGAGTACGTACTTGTATCGCTGGGGCGTTGTACTTTCGCAACACGCCCTCCCTTGAGTCGCTATGGGTCATTCGGGGCCTTCGTAGCAGGTTGGTATAAATACATATCACAACAGCCCTTAGCAGTATGTGAAGTGAGGGAAAGTATCCTTCACTTATGAGACCTCTGATGACTGGCCGGTCATTAAGGACATGCTTTTTATGCCTTTTTTTTGTGTGTGCTTTTTTTTGGACCGAAAACCTTGTTTTTTCGCGTGCGCGTTCTTTGTCAAAACAATCCGTTTTTCGGAAGTGTGTTTTTTTGCCGAAAATCTTGGGGAGGGAGGGGGGCCTTGATGTTTGGACAATCCGGTGGCTCAGAGAGTTGTTTTTGCTGTGTCAGCTGGTAGTGAAACTTGGCGCACGTGCTGCCATGGACATTTACGGGGTTGACGCTGACGAGCTCGCGCATTGCGTGGCGCTGCATGTCATTGAAAGGAAGATTGACGAGATTATTGTCAGGAAATGCAGCCGGGTCCTGCGGTTGATCATGGAAAGAACTGGGCGAAGAGCCGCGATGTTTCCTTTCGCAGTCGTTCTTGCTGGTATGGAGCGCGCGCTGATTTCGCCATTGCCTTCTGATGATATGGCCAGGGAGCCTCTTGTGCGGGATTTGTGCTCTCCAGGCTCTCCAGGACCAACGCAACTTCCACGCGTCACTGCTGAAGAGCGGGCCTTTGTGGAAGAGTCGACCCAGGTTCTGCACTTCTTGAACGAACTGGCCGACATTAACGAACCTTTTACACCATTAAAGATGCTGTTGGACAATGCTTATTTGACTTTGCGTAAGCTTGTCTGTTTACCCTTGAACTCTGACTGAACTTGCATCTAGAAAAGGCTGCGGAAACACAGCCTTTCCCCTGAGAGCCCGGCTCAGCTTAGGTTTTTGCTTTGCCTGAGAAGTTTGGCAACTCCTGAGTTTTACAAAGCACAAGGAAAAGCGTGTCTGTTTTGCTGCCAGCGTTGCGTGCGGCTCAGTGAGTTTTCGCCCGCCGCCCGCCCATTCGGTTCAACTGGCTCAGCTTCGGTTCGGCTTCAACTCGTTGAAATGTCCAGCTTTGCAACCAAAGCTGGCGAAGCCATGGCATCCAGGTACTTGGAGGAGGGCTCAGCTGGCATTGGCGGGGGGATTGCCTATACAAGTTGGCGGAAGACATCCAACGAATCACTTGCGGGCAACCAGACAAGATCCCTTTCTCGATGCTCATCAAGGTCTGCGAGACTCTGGGCCCTCTGTACAAAGACAACCGGATGAACTCCAAGATCATCAGCAAGTGCTGCGCCACATGCACTGTGCTTGAACACTTTTTTTGTCACAAGACACCGGTGACTGATGTGCGCTACAAGGACGTCTTGTGGATGTTTGATGAGTACGAGATGCTGCGGCCGATGAAGGGGAAGCTGAACAAGGTTAAGCTTGACGAGCTGCGCACTCTCCATGACCAAATGTTGCAGGTGAGCGAGGCCCTGGATGTGTGGGGCGGTCTTGCTGGCCACGACGCAGAGTGTGTGTTTCTGGCCACACTCTGGCCAGTCCATGTCCTGATACAGGACTTGCAGCCGGTGCTTCGAGAGTTCATATACGAACACACTGCGGCAACACAGTGAGTGTTTGGGCTGAGCTTGAGGGGCTGCTGCAGCCTGAGAAACGATGTGTTTGCTGCCGCATGCTTGTTTGCAGGCAAGAAAAATAGCACCTGGGGCAATATTTGTCAATTTGAGATGCTTTTTGTGCAATTTACTTTGAGCGCTCTGGTCCAAACTAGCCTTTTTTTAGGGGAGCCATGATGGAACAGTCAGACTGGTGTATGCACAACAGCGTGCCTGACGACACGCCGCCGGCATCCCCAGCGTCGATGCCGCTTCCGCTTTGGGGGAGCACTTATTTCCTCACCCCCGCGGCGGCCGAAGCTTTATGGCCTTTCCTTACCCTCGGCGAGCGAGCATCGCTACAAGCTGCCGAGTGGTGGGTGCATGCAGACTTGCGGTGGTATATACGTGGCATGGCCGCATTGCCCGATTTGCTTTGTGACTCCTCCAGCAGTGCATCTGAACAGGAGGCCCTTCGCACCCGCCGCCCCAGGCGCGCCGGGTGACGCATGCCTGGCTCACTCGCCTCGCACCCGTGCTGGTAAACGAAGATAGTCAGAATGCCCTTGGTCCCATGTTTATACTGCCGGAGTTCCACGCAGCGCTGCTGCCGCGAAAACCAACTGCGTGCCCGCAGTTGGTTCTTGTTAATGGCCAACACCTCTGCAAATTCCAACAGTAGCTTAGTCTTGACTTTACACGTTTCGGGCGCAAGGTCGGAACAAGAAAAAGACCCTCTTACGCAAGGCTAATGGTGGTAGAGCTGCAGTCTTCGATTCGTGCCTGTGTTTGCTCGGGCGCGCCTGTGAACAGTTTGAAACATGTGTCAGGGATGCTGTGTTCATGTCGTGATGGTTGAATTGCCCGCCGCAGCTGTTAAGGAACATCTGTGGAACATCTGCGGAAACGCAGCTGTCAGTCAGACAATGCCGTGGAATTCTGACTGGCAGGCCGTGTGCGATGTCTGCGGATGGAAATGCAAGACCCCGTTGTTCAAGAAGAAGGCCTTCAAAGACAGCGGTGTGATGGTTTGCGGTTGGAACTTTGAGGTGATTTGCTGCGTGTGCCTGCTGGAGGGAAAGGCTGAGGCTGGCCTGCAGCACAGCTGGCGCTACACCAGGGATGAGGCCTTCAAAGTTCGGTCCGAAAATTGCGAACCGCCGATGTGTACTAACTGGGTGGGCGCCGTGTATGATCGCTTGCCGCCATCATCGCAGGCATCCTCGGCGTGGACCAGCACCTCCCCGCCGCCGCCGTGGCTGAGTCCGCCGCCGCTCCCGCCCGAGGAAGTGCTTAAGGATATCTTGGACGAGCTGACAGGGGTGCAAGGCCGTGTCAACAAGATAGAGATGATGATTATTGGGCTGCTGAATCAGAAGAATGAGTCCAAGGAGACAATCAAGCATTGCTAGACACAGACAGCCCAAGGAGACAGTCTTCGAGCATCGCTAGACGCAAACTGCGGCCACGCAGTCTTGCCAGTGTTTCACTTGAATTGCTGCTGCAACAGTCTCTTCGCACATTTTGCAGCCAGAAAAAAAACGCAGCGCAATGCTTTGTCAATCCGCCCGCCCTGGGTTGGCTGTGCAGCTCTTCGAGTAGGGTATGCAGGCACCTGGTAGCACTGCGCGACTTTGTTTTTTCGGTTGTGTTGTCGTTGGCGACAGCAGGAATTGCCCTTCGCCTCTTCAACATAAAGCTTCCGCAACTCCATGCGCGCCACATTGTTGACAAAACTGCATCTAGAACCAGCTCTGCACCCGCAGTTGAACAGTTGCTGTCGAATGATCTATTTGTTGGAGCTCCTTGCCTTGGTTGTTCAAACTTACTTACTCAGGCTGCTAGTGGAAAAAAACAGCTCTCAAATTTTGTTGCCGTTCAGTGATCATGAAACACAACTGCATCTCACACTGCTTGCGCGCCAGCCTTGGCTTCAAGCAAGGGCAAGGCAGATTGAAGACTGCTTTGGCAACACAGCAGGACATGCCGCGACATTCCGACGAGTATGGCAGTGTGGCGCTATACTTGTTCATGAATGTCAATTTCGACTGGCATGTCTTGGCGCACCGAAGGTGCAGCGGGTTTCTTGCTACACCTGCTGGAAGCATAGTTTCAGCAGATCTTGTCTACAGGCATGGTGGAAACTGGCAGGAAGATGCGGCCAAGAATGCCGCCTTAAGGGAACTGGTAGAAGAGGCTGGGTTGCAGCTGGACTCCAGCGTCGCGGGCACTTTTTCACGCTGGCAAAAGACACGACGCTGATAAACCAGAAATTTCAGGACAGGTTTGGGAAAGTGCATGGGGTTGGGGCGTGTGAAAAGCTGCATGTCCCTGTACGTTTGTTCTAACTATTGCAAACACTGTTCAAGCAATGCCCCTGCAGGAAGGCAAGCGGAAGAACGTAAACCACATCAATTTCGGCTTCGTCTTGCCGTCTTTCTGCCACGACACACTAGAGGTCCATGGCCCTCAACGCATTGGCAAACCCGAGCTCCTGCCACACGGGATGGCCAATGTGGATGGGGTCTCAACAAAGCCGCTCGACCAGAATTCCGGGCACAAGTGGGTGAAGGTCAATACGATGCTGAGTCATCGCGACCTCTATGACCTTTGCAGGACTCCGCTTGCAGACTTCCTGGACAGAGTGAACCAAGCCGCTGTGGCAACACAGCGGCCATCACACAGCGCACTGGAAAGCATTGAACGACTGCCGCTGAAGTCGGTCCTCATCGCGAGCGAGATGCTGGCGAATCTCCTGAAGCTGTCGCATGTGGCTGGCACAAAGTCATTGGAGTTGGCCACTCCATTGGCGCAAGCCCCATACGATGTCCTGAGGAACAACATCGGGAGATTGAGCAAGCGTTCAAAGTGGGAAAAACACGGGAGGAGCCAGAGCAACCACCCCCTTGCAAAGGACCCAGCATTGGTGGAGATGATGGTGCGGCACTGGGCGCACGTCCACGGAGTCTGCGACTCTCTGGGCCAATGCCACCATTTCCCCCAGGAGACCTCGAAAAGCTCTGGCCACATCGAGTTCGATTACTTGCAGTCGGACAGACTGCACTCTGCGCAGTGGCAGCGTCGTCTTCAAGACATCTGCGGAAATGCAGATGGCATCCACTTGCACTCGGTGGTTCACGGCACGTACTGGGAATGTGCCCCGGCAATCCTGAGACAGGGAAAGCTGACTGCGTCAGATAACGACGCCGGGCTGGGGGCACGCGAGTAACACGGCCGAGGAGGCCGTGGAGTCGGAGTGCGCCTTGCCAAGAAATTTGTGTTTGGTAATGATTCCTGAATGTTTAGTCCTTGGTTGTTGTAGTCTTGCCTGTTCGTGCCTTGCCGACCTTGTGCGCCAAGGAGCCGCTCAGTGGAAGGATTGCGAACAACGCAATTGAAACAACATGAGCGTGGAGTACTGCATCGGTTCCGACGAGCGACAGCGCTTGGCTGCAGCCCAAATCTGCCAGGCACCCCGTCAATGGACACCTTTCTGGGTGTTGTGGAGCGCCGCTTGAAAGGAGAATCGCTTCGAAAATCTCCTCTTGGCCGCTACAAGGAAAAGAAAATTTCATGGTGCTTGAATGAGGCTATGTTGGACATGGAGCGGAAGAAACTTGGGAAGTGCCAGGTAGCTCTGATTTCGCAAGATGCGCAAGGGCCGATGCTTTCTGTCAGATTTGCCCGTGTGTCAAACCGCGGTGTGAAACCGCAGCGCGGTCAACTTGAACTGCATCAAGGCCTCTTGGGGCTCTTCCACGGCCAAATTTGCGGCGCCCGAAGGATTGCCAGGACAACGCTGCGAGTTGCAAAAACTATGTTTCAGGCTAGAAGAAAACCTCCGTCTGGGTGGTGCGGGACGGCGCCGACATTTTACAAAAAGGCTTGGCAGCATTTTCGCAGAAGGGTGGAACCTAGGCGGCAAAGCTTTGCCTGCTCCATGTTTCAAAACAAAATGCTTCTCCCTGACGCTGACGCTGCTGAGGAAATGTTTGCTTCGGATGCGGCCGCTGATGAACTGAGAGCCGGCCGTTTACTCTCACTTCGGGACCACTTTCCTGCCGAGACTTTTCCAGCTATGAAGATTCGACGACAGCGCGCATGCTGTCCAGCGGCAACTCAGCGCAGTCCTCACGTGTTGCATTCCCAGTAAACAACCCTGCGCGGAACGGACAACTAACAGACAGCTGCCTTGCTGGCTAAGGTTTGCAAAGAAATGGCATCTTGACGAGACGCTTCAGGAATACATGCAGCAATTCATATCTGGAAAGGAGTCTATGACTGCGCTGATTTGGCATTCGCCAGAGTTGAAGGTGATGTTTGCGAAGCATGTTGCTAGGCTCAAAAGTGGACATGTTTTAACACACATGCCGCAAGTGTGGCCATAGTGTCTCGTCGCGCTAAGGTTCGGCACATGGACGCCGAATTTCTGCGTCACAGTGGCATGAGAGACTTGCAGTCGGCCAAGCATCGTCATTCTACTCTGCAGAAGCCGATGGGGCGATTTATCCTTCTTGCGGATGCGTTCTTGGCCACAGCTCACGAGAGACTTAGTAGGCATCAGGCTTGCTTGAGTATGTCGCCATTTCAAAGAAAAACTGTGTTGCAAATCTACGGATATTGCGAGTAAAGACCAACGCGAAACCCCGAAGGGTTGCCAAGAAGTTCCTGGAGTCTATATCCACAGAGGTGTACCTGCAAATGGCTATGATGGCTGACGCTGCTGATGAGGAGATCAGAATTTAACGCAGATTTGACAAGAGCCAGATGGACATGAGTGCAGCGCAAACCTGCTTGACAACCTTTGCTCAAAGGCTGCATGTGCTCTTCGTGCAGAAAACAGCCACCTCCAGTGGTTACACACAGCACGCTTCTAGACAGCACTGAGTCGCGAACCCCGTGATAAGTTTTCAGAGCTTCAAAGACTTGATCTGACTGCCAGGTGCTGAAGTGGCTGGAAAGACCTCGTTTGATTCAACTGGGCGCTGGGCACAGGAGTGTGGGAGGCAGCGTTTCGCCGATCGTTTTCAACAGGTGCTTTGCAAGGATGGCTGCATGGCACGCCCTTGTCTCGCAGACCATCAAGACAGAGTTTCCTGAATTTGAACTGATCCACAACTTGTCAGCCTTTTCGCTCAGCGGCCCCCAAAAGAGCGCTGCGGAAACGCAGCGCTGTCTTCTGCGGCTCTCCCAGATGTTCGACGCGAACTCTAAGCAGCTCTATGAACAGTTCCAAGACTTAAAGCCTACTGCCCAACGCCACCGACCGGTTCTGAGTTTGTTTAAAGGTGCATATTGCTTGTCCTGCTTTGCTTGTCGCTTTCCAATGCTCTGCCCAGGAAAACAACTGTCCAAGTCGGAAGAGTTGGGTGATTTGCAAGCCTGGACCTTGGCAGAGTCAAGTGTCAGCGGCCGCTGCCCGGACATGTCTAAAACACTTGCCCGTGTCTTGCTGGCATCGCGGGCTGGAACTGCGCAGAGCGAGCGTGACTTTGCAGATATCAAGTACCACACTGCACGCGACAGGGCTTTCTTAGGCCCTTACTTCAAGGCGTTCGAGAGGCGGCTTCGCCAGTGGGACAAGAACAGTCTTCGTGGTGCAGTTGCTATGCTTGCCCAAAAGATTTGGCAGGAAGGCTTCGGCTCTGAAAGATCATCTGTGTCCGCTCGCAAACCTAAGTTTGTTTCCGGTCTTCGACTAGAAGCAAGCCGGCAGGACGCTTGGCGGCACATAGCTTTTTTTAACTTGCCGGAGTTCGCTTTGCACACCTTGCCGGCCAAGGCACGAACAAGAAATCCTGTTTCGGAAGCCGCGTGGATAGCTCGACGCCGGAAGAGTGTGAAGCGATGCTTAAAGCTGAACGATGCCCCTCGGGACATGCTGCGGCTGAGCAAAAGTTCCCGCAAGGCAGCTGGAAATGCAATTTCCACCAAGCACGAGGAAGCGACCAAAAAGTTGTCGGAGCTGAAGAAAAGACGGTGCTTTCAAGCTCAGCAAACGACCTGCTGCTGCGGCAAGAGCAGCTTCGTCCAGCAGAGCACAGCCAATGCTTGGAGCGTAGGAGGAAAGCTGACCACCAAGCTCAGCTCGAAAGCTCGCTGCGGAAACGCAGGCGGAGTCAGCCTGAACTTCCAGCTCTGGCCAATATGCGCCGTGGCGTTTGAATTTGCTTTTGCGCCTTTGTTCTTGCAAGTTTTCTTAGGCGATTGCTCGCGAAAGAGGAGGCAGACTCTACTGACTTGCACCAGAAACTCCACTCTTTGGGTGCCCTGGTGGTCAATGATTATCTCTTGGCTGAAGGCGTCGCAAAACCTGGCTCTCGAGCTTCATGGCTAATGCGACTCTCTGGTGGTCTTATCGTAAGCCAAGCTGCGATCAAGACCGGGTTTGGGCCTTGGGTTAAACACAAAGGGCCAGCCAAGGGCACCCGAAGACATGTGCTCATTACGCCATCATTTCGCAAACGTCATCCGCGATTCGCTGTCTTGGCACAAACACGCATGCAAGAGCTCAACTGGAAAGTGTACGTGCGGGCCTTGGCTGGCTGTGGCACACTTGTCGTCCTGTCCGTGTCCCGTTTGCCTTGTTTTGAGCGGCGCGCCCCTGGTAACAGAACTGAGGACAAGGCTGCCACCTGGGTGAACGCAGCCAAAGCTGCCAAGACCAAGAAGAACTATGTTAGTGTAGGACTTGTGCAGGAAAAGTCCGTGCTGACATCCACAAAGATGTTCAACGCCCATACATTTGTACAGTGGGGAGCTCTTGGGGCAATAGAGCGATTCTGCCTGGGTCACAGCCGCCAATGACGAGCATTGGTCGCTGCACAGAATCTGCAGACTGGGGAAGAGGTCTGCCACTGCCTCGCGTCATAACAGAGAGAAACACGTCTATGCGATGGCTCGCTGTCTGATGACGGAAAGTGCTTCTTGAAGCGCTGGGAGTTAAACAGTGTCCAAAGCCGTGGGGGGGTGGGGGGAACCTTGTCCCGGCTGATGCGCGGGTCCGGTCAGCCGAAAAATCCTCCATTCTGACGCAAGCCTGGTTTTTGGTGTTGCTCCCTGTGTCTGCCAAATGAACAATTCTGATGCATCAGAATTTTGGGCCCCTGCGAGTTCTGATGCACTAGATTTTGGGTCCCTGCGAGTTCTGATGCACTAGATTTTGGGCCCCTGCGAGTTCTGACGCACTAGATTTTTGAGTCTAAGTCGTTTATGCTTTTTCAAACGGGTCCTCGGGCTCTTTTGGGCCCGACAGCCCGAGTGCCGGGGGGCTCCGAACCCCCTGGCACTGCGAGTTCTGATGCATCAGAACTTGCAGTGCCGGGGGTTACCCCCCCATTTTCAAGTCCCAAGTGCCGGGGGGTTCCGAACCCTCTGGCACTCGGGACTCGAAAATGGGGGGGTAACCCCTGGCACTGCGAGTTCTGATGCATCAGAACTTGCAGTGCCAGGGGGTACGGAACCCCCTGGCACTGCGGCTCAAAATCGGGCTGACCTGCTATTTGTTTTGGGGGTATGTGCAATTAAGCCCCAAGCCGAGACTACTACGTCTTGTTGTCTGTTGTCTGGTGTGCTCATGTGTTCTGTCTGCCCGTCAAGCCGTTTCACGCTTCGCCCCGCAGCCAGCTTTCCTCCAGTTGCTTCTTCAGCTGACTTGCTGCGTTGCCGCAGAAAGTCCGTGAAGCATGGGGAAGACATCCTTGAAGGTGAAGAAAACTGGCATCAAGAAGCCTCCTCGCGTGGAGAAGGTGGAGTCACATTGATGTTGTGGCAGCGAAGCAACTGGGGATTGAGTTCATGGTTCAGTTTGCCACCGATGTGGACCCAGATTGCCGAAAGGTGATTCTTTCCCACAAAAAGGGACCGAGGAGTCTTGGATATGCTCTTGGAAATGTTTGCGAGAAGTGTGACTTGTACACAGCTGGGTTTCCGTGCCAACCATACAGCAGACTGCCAGAACAAGTAGCTGTTTTCAACCGAGTGTGGGTTACTTTCTGTTTTTTTGCACATAGGTCTTTGCTTAGTCTGCTCCTTCCGAGGTACGGCGGGCGTCGGGCAGGGGAAATGCGACCAACGTGATTTATCAAAGGCTGTGGTGGACTACATCTGCCGCATGCAACCGCGTGGATTAGAATGTGACGGGCATCCGGAATAAGAAGCACAGGAAGCACTTCAACAAACTTCTGCAGCAGCTCAAGGAATGTCGGCTTCCTGGGTCGCAGAAGCGGGCCTATGCTGTGAGCTGGCGAATGGTGAACAGCCGCAGTTTCGGGCTTCCGCAGAACCGGAAGAGGATCTACATCATGGGCGCCAGGGGGTCCACGCGCAAGGGTGTGAAAACCAGAAAACCAAATATGGTCCACTCGCTGCCTGAAAGCAAGTTCGCTTGCCTGGACGACTTCTTGGAGAAGGGGCTTCCCAAGGTGGACATCAAGAAGATTTGCAAAACCAAGCGGAACAACATTTTGGCAGGAAGGAAGAAGCTCAAGGCGAAGGGTGTTTGGAATCTGGACAGGGACATCATCGACGCAGGAGCCGGGAAAAACTTCCGGCAGGTCACCTCGGGCTATGTTCCCACAATCACATGTGCACGAGCCTCCGGCGACAACTTCTGGCTCGACAACGATTCTTGTCCAACCCAGATTTAGCGAGTGCAAATAATCAAGTGTGGCGAGTTGCGCAGCCCGCAGCCCGCTTACAGCCTGTGCTAAGGAAAGTCGCTTTCTCAGCCTCAAGGAGCTGGCAGCTTTGCAGGGATTCCACAACTTCCGCTGGCCCAAAAGTGTGTCCCGCGCCAAGAGAGGCAAAATGGTGGGCAACGCCATGTCGGTTCCTGTCCTGAGGGAGGCAATGAGGGCGGTGCTCACGGCAGCTAGGTTGATCCGCTGGGCCTAGTAACTGTGGAGCCACAGTTATTAAGACAAGAGCTGCTCCTGTTTAATTTGATGGGACGCTGGCCCTGCTTTGGGTTGGTGCTCCGCGACTGCAACAATTGACCGGGGTAAACAAAAAACGGAAGCGTTGCTGACGCGGATCAAATTCGACTTTTCACAGAGCGTGGCCCGTGCTTTCAGATTAAGGCTCATCCGCAGTTTTCAGATTAAGGATCATCCGCAGTGTTTTTTATTTGAGGCCCCCGGTGCCAGCTGCGTAACCGCAGCAAGGTGCAGACTGCAATGGTTCAATCAACATCCTCGGCAAGCTCAACCCCGGTGCAATGCCGGAACATAGCGCTTCCCACTACGATGACGTGAGGAAGGCTTGGGAACTCATTGTGGGGCGCGGGCCTCAGTAATAGAGATGCCATCAGTCAGTACTGCGCTGCTGCTCAGGACGGATCTTTTCAGGGACCTTGAGTCAATGAAGCCCTTAACGATCGAGGAGGGCGGTCGTCAAGACCCCTTCGACAATCTCAAGTTGCAGTCCATGATGGAGGCCTTGAAGGAGGGAGATTCCACTACTGACCAGTACATTGCAGGCGGCAATGTAGCGTGGGTTAGCTGGTCATGGTCTTCGACTGCAAGTGTGCCAGTGTACAAGAGCAGCGTAAAGTGGATCACGCACACCACGTACAAGAAGCCCCAGCCTATAAATTTGGTGGTGGCAGTGGATGACTTGTTTATGGACCAGAAAAATGGGCAAATGAAGAGGATCAGTCCGGAGGAGGACCATCACGCCTTCATCTTGGCCACAGCGAGGGACTTGCAGCAAGACAAGTTCCAGGAGGCCGGCGCCGTCGCTGTCTTGGCCCCAAAATACATTACTAGCCAAGCATTGAGTTGCCAGCGCAGGAATGGAGAAGGGCATGGCTGTCTTCCACGATCGATTGCCGCTTCAAGCCCGGGCTGAATTTGTTCTGGGAAGCGGCCAAGCAAAGGGAGGATGTTGGGACCAGCTACGAGACCATGTACTACAGCCCTGTGCAACGCATCTTTCAAATAGAGTCCTTCAAGTTGAATCACGAATCAGCTTCCAAGACCAAGCTGACGACTAAGAAGCTTTTCGAGATCTTGTCTGCCAACTTGACGGTGACATCGGGGGAGGCAGTGACGCAGTCCTTCCTCGAAGTCTTGATGGCTCGGTGGAATTCCTTGCTCAGCGACACTTCTTTCCGAGAGGAAGTCCTGCTTTCTGAGGAGCTCTTCGGAAAGCGAAGTCCCATCAAGTCCATATATGTTTGGCGAGACCTTGCCACTGCTTGCAAGAAGCAACCGCCTTGCGTGAAGTGGGTGTTCGATGCCCTCATGGATGCGGCGTTGAACAAAATCTTCAAGCAAGGCGAGCTCAACCCCCAGGCGTTGGCCGGCAAGAACACCCGTAGGAATAATTCCAAAGGGCCTGACTCCTAGCACTGCTGCTTTTGGCTTAGGTTTTGCCTTGATTGATGGGGGCGCACTGCTTCTGAGGCTGTTCCATATGTGGGCATGGAAGTATGTCCTGAAAGATGAGATCCTGGACATGCTGTTGGCTCACAAGAGCCTGCCATGCGAGGACGCAAAACGCATCCGGGAGAAACTCTCCACTCAGGAGACGTGGCGCAAGGCAATGGATGGTGGCCTTCTCTTCTTGCGGGAGACGCTCGACAATATCCCTGACAATGAACTTGACCCTAGCATTTTGACTGCAATTGGTGATTCAAGTGTCGCCCATGACATTGTAATGATCTGGACATGGCGCCGAGGCAAATCCGTGAAAGTCGTGGCCAACAAAACGTGGCTGGGGGCGCTGCAGCCAGCCAGTCAAGAGGCTGCGGAATTTCTGGCAGATCTCATTTACACCAAGAAGTACGACGAGAAGGTGAAGAGCGTGTTGCACACCAACTTTGACGTGAATGCCCTTCTCGAGCGCGAGGTGCTCAAGCCCATCTGGGACAAGCTAAACAAGAAAGACGACAAAACGGCTGCGGCAACGCAGGCGGAGTCAGCGGACGAAGGTGCGTTGGATGACGCCGCCCTTGTGAAAGCCGCCATCCGCCTTTCAGAGCCCAATGAAGCCAAGGCAACTGAGGCTGTCCATGCAGTTGAAGCTCTGAAGACTGAAGACAAAGAGTTTGTGCTAGAAACTGAGACAACCGCCAAGGACCTTGTCAATTCCCTTTTACAGGTCGCGGTGGCTGACCAAGAGATTGACAAACTCATCCTTGCTTTGTCGAAGGTGGAATACCTAAAGACGCGAAGCCAGGAGGGTTCCCAACTTTTCATTTGGGACGTTGAGCAGGCAGGAGAGCATAAAACCGACGCTCGGAGGTCACCCCCTCCGTTTCAGAAAGAACACTTCGAGAAAGTGGTCAAGGGCGTGCTTTTGCACGAAACAGGCAATCCACTTTGACCTTTGACGACTCGGACGGGCCGCCTCCCCCAGACGCTTCGGATGTGTTGCCTAGCTTATTAGATAAACACAGGATGCGTACGCCGTCCATGCGTTGCTCATCTTAGGTTCTGGTTCTTTGACGGAGGCCGGTCAGGCATGCATTCTCATTGGAACAACCTGTTCAAGGGCATCGGCGTGACTAAGATGTGGAATTTAATCCACAGTGAGGCCTCGACAACTGCGAACAGGAAGGCCAGGAATCTGTCAGGGACGGCGATTGAGCGTGGGGCCAGGGCCTCAGCGTTTTAATGCGATTTCCTCGGAGGCGCGGGGGCTGATAATGAGGTCAACGTGATTAACTTGGCAGAAAAGGTCTTGGTGACCACCACGGATGCGCAAAAGCTGCAAGCTATCACGGGAAGCCGGAAGAACCTACATTTTGAGGGGGCCGTGTGTTCAGATGCTGCGCCTTGGATAAACCAAACAGTGCGCGGTCAGCTTGCGCCCCTTGTTTGCGTGCGAGTTTCCCCCGGCATGATTTGGCAGGGCTGACAAGGCTGGCACCTGTGTTCAAGCACGAGTTGCTTGGAAGCTTCCGCGTGGCTGGTGCACCGAACAACCAACAGCGAACAGATGGAAGTGCAAAGGACAACGTGGCAGGAGAACCGATCGCTTGGAATCCAAGGCATTCGCACATGATCGAGGAATTGTTGCACCGGTATCGGCCACGGGCTGTCACACTCATGACAGCAGCAGGCGACAGCCAGCGTGATTTTGACAAAAAGAATTCCAGTGACAGCAATTTGCTCCTTGGCTGCATCGCAGTTTGATGTCCTTTGCTCGAGTTTGGTTCTGGTGTCCAAGAAGAGCGCGCCAGGCTTCTCACAAAAGCACGCCAAGTGGTTCAAGGCCCAGGTCTGCACACAGCTCCTCGCGGCGATGACTGACCCTGCCAACGACAAGATTTTCAGCGCAAAGCTGGGAAAACTGTTGCACCTTCCGCATCCGCAGAGCAGCAGCACCCCTGAGCCTTCCACGTCCACGGTGACAGGCAAGAAGCGAAAGTCGCGGGGAGGTGCCAATGCAAAGCCGAAGCCAAAGAAGGCTGCAAAGATGAAGGCGGCTCCGAAGAAGAAGTCGGAGAAAAGTCTGATTGCAGAAGACGAAGAAGACGAAGAAATTGAAGATGAAGAGGACGTCGAGGAGGAGAATCTGAGTGAAGACTCTGTGGGCAGTGATGACTAAACAAACTGTGGTGCCACAGTTTGTGCATTCTTTTGTTTAGCCAGCGCATGACAATACTGATGATAGCGGGACATGTCTGTTGGCAGCGAAGCAATCACAGACCCAGGGCAGATTGCAGTTCGGAGCGCTGCGAGGAAAATGGGATGAACACGCTGCTGCAATTGTGAGTGTCCTGTCTTTTGAACTGACAGTGCACGGAGAACCATTTGCAGTCCACGACCTGTGCTCTTGAGCAGCTTGCGCAAACTGCTCATGAGCCCCTCAAGCCAGTAAGTAGCATTGCCATTCATGAGCGGCGGCATCGAAGAAGGCAACTTTTTTCCCGAGCCTGAGGAAGAACGACAATTGCGATGAGCCTGACTCTGGCAACCAGGAGGCTGAGCCTTCCATCGAGCAGCTCTTCGGCGAGGCGGGGGGATGGGATGATTCTGATGAGCCGGAGGACGAGACCGAAGATATGAATGAAGAAGAAGAAGCAGAAGAAGAAGAAGACAAAGACGCAGGAGAAGATCCTCCATGTCCAGTAGCGAAGGCCAAAGCCAAGGCCAAAGCCAAGGCCGAAGCCAAGGCCAAGAAAGAGCCCAAAGCCAAGGCCAAGGTCAAAGCCAAGGCCAAAGCCAAGGCCAAAGGCAAGGCCACAGCCAAGGGCGCGTCAAAGAAAACCACAAAGTATGACAATACCCGAAAAGCTTTCTTTGACAACGCTGCCAAGAACGGCCTGGATAGTAATGCTGCCCGGAACGCCTGGCTTGAGAGCACAGAGAGGAAGAATGCGATAGCTTCAATGCCAAGTCCTGAGAGAAGGCAACGCAAATTTGTGAAACCTCCTCAGTGGGAGAAACTAGACCTTGTGGCAATGTCTGCTGCGGGCGCGCAGCAGACCATGGCATCGCGTGATGGGCAAAGAAACAAAAGAGCAAGCATTGCGTGTTGGACCTTGCAAGTTGCGACTGTCCTTGAAAGTTGCCATGTTGTTGATTGATGTTATTGCCCTGCAGAAAATTTCGCTTCACATCTAGGCTACTGCGCGTCAGTCCCACTTCCGACAGACATTACTGTGCTACCACAGTAATTATGTCGTCATGGTTGGACAGCATGGGCCGTCAGGAGGCACGGTTTCAGCCAGGCGACCACGCTTGCTTGGTGACGTGGAAGTCCAGCTTCTTCCCGCTCTATCAGCTTCAAGCGGAGATACTGGAACAGTTGGATCAAGCCATCGTGTTTCGCAAAGGGAGCCCCATCTGCATGGAGGAGTTCAAGGATCTGCGAGTGTTCAGTCATGTGAACAGCGACGATTATCTGGAAAGACATTACACAGAGGAAACTGCAGACTGGTGCAATCACGAAACTCGCACTTCCTCAGTGCAGCAGTGGATCGAGCATCGGCCTTGGGTTCAGCTGGTGCCAGGGCCCACGAAGAACCTGATATGTGCCATCAACGAGTACAAGAGGAAGCATTATGAGTTGCGGTGTGTGGTGTATGACATTCAACGTGCCCCTTATGGTGGAGATTATGGGCCGATTGGCCATGCTTCCTGGGAGAAGCGCTTCATGATTTGGGGCTGGCAGGACGAGTTCGATCGCGTGCCTGACCTGGTTCAGTGGTCCCAGGACTATTCCTCGATACTTTGCCTGCCAATCAGTGACCCCGTGCCAAAACCACGGGTGATGCTGAAGCCTTTACAGACGAGACGTTGACATCATTCGCAGGTTCATGCCACTTTCTCTCTTTCCTGGCAACGCCATCTGGCATCCTGATGACATCGAGCAGATGACTGCAGTAAAGCATGAATCTGATGCAGAAGGAGAGGACGCTGACATGCAGGTTCAGGATTCGGAGTTTGTATTGGTCGACACCGCCGACCAGGTCCCTGGCACCAAGTTCGATCAAATTGGCTGTGTCCAAGTTGGACCCCTCATCAAGAATTCGCCATGGCACCAAGATCAGCGCGCAAATCAGCGTGCTGCCGCCAGCTGCGGAAACGCAGCTGGAACTTCAAAACCAGTCACTGTGTTCTCTTCTGAGTAGAGACTGAGACAGGCCCGCCGCCAGCCACAACGCACAGTGTTTTTGAGGCTGAAGTTGTGTGGCCTTGGATTGAAAAAAATGCATCGAGCCACGGAGTGTGGTGTTCGCATGTGCATGAGCACTGCTAGGCTGTGTTGTTGTGTGAGTGCACGGGCATTGCTGCTGCTTGTCGTCCTGCCCTTGACTTGCATCGCCGCAGTCATTAAGGCCCGAGTTTTGCCGAAGGTTTCCATACATGTCGTCTGAACACGAGAGCACGGTGATTTTCGGCAGTCGGGCTGACCTTCGCGCAGAGCGGAAACGCAAGCGTGATGAGTCGGGGGACTGGGACGAGCTTAGCCACCCAGACTTGCGGAGCATTCTGCAGCAGAAGGAGCGGCTTGGAAACATTTTGATGAAGTGTTACCCACGCTCCTCCATTTACCTGCGGATGCCATGCCTGAGACACCGCCTGTTGGCAACCATTCCTACACGGTCAAGCCTGCAGGATGCTGCAAGATTATGGTTAAGCTGGACAACTCAAGCTTTGTGGTGAAAGGCCTTGGACAATCACAGAAGTTTGGCTTCGGGATGAAGTTCTACGGGGGGAGTGCCGACGATTTGCCACTGAGTGAGCGAGTTATGCCAGGGCTTGTCGCAGTGGCTTGGGCAGAGGCCCAGGTCCTGGCAAGGAAGTGGCAGCAGAAGAAAGATTCCGAGCAACCTGATGTCTCGCCCAGCTGCGATGCAACAACTGAGCCATCCCCCGAGGATGCCTCTTCCGGAAGCCAAACAACACAGGCTTGGGAGCAGTTCAGCCCTGATCGACTTTGACTCCAGTACAGATTGGATCAGGTGTTCAAACAACTGCGCCCCCGCAGTTGGATGCCTTGCTGTTTTCCCAAACGGTGGTTTTTGCAAGCTGCAATTGCTGCTTGCTTCTTAGTAGCAACATGGTCGGGGAGACATGCAATTGACATGTCGCGGGGAAAGCTGAGAGTGTGAAAAAGGAGCCCGCGTGAGTTTCAACAGCCACTGCGTGTTGATGTGTTTCTCAGACCTTCCACATCACAAGGCCAGCCATGCCTGCCGGTTTTTAATGTTGTGGGGGGGTGTGGTGATAGTAGGGTGATGGGGGGGGTGGGGGGGGGGGGGGGGGGGGGGGGGGGGGGGGGGGGGGTGGTGGGGAAAAGGCCAGCCATGCCTGCCAGAGGCGCCAGAGCTCCTTTCGGCAATTGAATTGTTGAAGCCTTTGAGGGTCACTCTGCGCAAAAGATGGGGGCAGGCGGGATTTGAACCCGCGACCTCCCTACCTAACCTGTGGCATCCACAGGTTAGTCCGGGCACGCTGCCATTGCGCCACTGTCCCTTGCTCCCTCTGTGGCAACTTCGGGCCTTGAACCCGGCCCAAACTTTGAACAAGTCTTCGGAGCCAACACGGAGAGTTTTTCCAGCTTGAAAACAATTTAGAGCCTGAACCCGGGGCCCAAATGGAACATCTTTTCGGGGCCCGAATCCGGGACCCGAATGGTATACGACTTTTCGGAGCCCGAATCCCGAATGGAACAGCTTTTCGGGGCCCGAATCGGGGCCCGAATCGAACAACTTTTTGGGGCCCGGGGCTCTTGGCTGTGGATGTTTCTCCAGGGGCTCTTTGGAGGCCACCGTTTCAATCTGCACATTTGTGTCCACCAGCCATTCTTTCGGGGCCCGAATGGTATACGACTTTTCGGGGGCCGAATCCGGGACCCGAATGGAACAGCGTTTCGGGGCCCGAATCAGGGCCCGAATCGAACAACTTTTCGAGGCCCGGGGCTCTTGGCTGTGCATGTTTCTCTAGGGGGTCTTTGGAGGCCACCGTTTTTGTGTCCACCAGCCATCTTTTCGGGGCCCGAATGGTATACGACTTTTCGGGGCCCGAATCCGGAATCAGGGCCTTTAATCGAACAACTTTTCGAGGCCCGGGGCTCTTGGCTGCGCATGTTTCTCTGGGGGCTCTTTGGAGGCCACCGTTTCAATCTGCGCATTTGTGTTCACCAGCCTTCTTTTCGAGGCCCGAATGGTATACGACTTTTCGGGGGCCGAATCCGGGACCCGAATGGAACAGCTTTTCGGGGCCCGAATCGGGGCCCAAATCGAACAACTTTTCGGGGCCCGGGGCTCTTGGCTGTGGATGTTTCTCCAGGGGCTCTTTGAGGCCACCGTTTCAATCTGCACATTTGTGTCCACCAGCCATCTTTTCGGGGCCCGAATGGAATGACTTTTTCGGGCCCGAGCCCAGTGCCCGAATGGATTCTTCGAGGCCCGAACGGGTAGTTTTTTCTTGTGGCGCTTGAATACTTTGTGCAAGTTGGACTTTTCTGTTTTTTGGGGATCTAAAGCTTGACTTGCCGGTAGTTGAACCTTTCAACCATTGACAAACTCTTATGGGCCAGCATTGAAAAGATCTGGGCAGGGGGTGGACTCTCGCTACTTTCTTTGTCAAGCTCCAGCCGCCTGACTTCACGTCGCCGTAGCCAAAGGGGGCGTGCCATGGTTGTGAGAATAAAGAGCGAGCTGGGGGAGATGAAGAACACCAAGAAGCTGCAGGCCGACCCCGTGAATGTCAAAACTGCAACTAAGAGACGGCAGCTTGGAAGAACAGTTCAGTCAATAATTGTAGTATGTGTTTTATTATCTCTTCAACTGTGTTCTTGAGCCTGCCCAAAACATCTTTGCAAACTGCACTGGGCCAGGTACGAGAACAGCCGGCGCTGCAACATCCGTGTGCGACTCACCAAGGAAGAACTATTGAATCTCCAAAACCATGATGAGTTGCTTGCTGAAGTAGATCGGCTGCGGCTGGACAATGACTCCATGAAGAAAGAATAAGATTTCTGGACCAAAAGCACTACCATGGGTGCACGGGACTGGTGTGACCGTCTCCGCCAGGCTGAGCAGAAATTCCGTGAAGCAGCTGAAAAGAACGCGCGGCTTGAAGAGGCCCTGCGTGATTTAAACAGCAAGTTGGACCAGCTTGCCCTTATGACAAACTGCGCTCGCGCAGTTTGTTTTGAGGCGAAAGCAGCCAGCGCCAGTGCCTGAGGCAAACCTGGCAGCTGCCATATGCCGGGGTCTCACTGGCGCTGTCCAGCTGTATCTCTTTTCCATTGGCGTGGGGCAATGCCGGAAAAAAAGAGAGCAGCTGCGCGTGCACGGCCTTTTGCTTCTTGCTTATCGGCTGCTAAGGTGGCCAACGATTGTAACCAGTAGGCTGCCAAGTTGCATGTTTCTGCCCAAGCGGATCCCGCCCCTTCCCTCTTGACTTTCTTCTTTGGGGTCCTTTTGGCCATGCAGCAACGCAAGTCAAGTTCAAGCCACCTTGGAGTAAGAGCGCATCCCAAAATTCTTCCCCCCCTCCCCCCTCCCCCCCTCCCTCCCCAAGATTTTCGGCAAAAAAAACACTTCCGAAAAACGGATTGTTTTGACAAAGAACGCGCACGCGAAAAAACAAGGTTTTCGGTCCAAAAAAAGCACCAAACAAAAAGGCATAAAAAGCATGTCCTTAATGACCGGCCAGATGAAGTGACCGATGGCGTCGGTCAAAACGCTTGGGACACCTCGGCCTCATGACGAATTGACCGGTGAAGCTATGCATTGTGTGCATAGTTTTATAGGACACTTGTCTCAGTGGTTATGACCGCATGCCTGAGCCTCAAGTTTCGCTCGTTTTTGGTCGAAAGCAGGCTCCAGACGGTTGCTCAGGATTCGTTCGTCACCGCTTTGTCACCGCTTCGTCACCGCTCTCTTTGGGGCCGAAAAGTGC
>CAUJNA010002128.1:0-25000 GCA_963377175.1 Effrenium voratum
AGCAATATTATCCCACCAATTAACATGAAACATGAATGAATGAGATACCCTCTCACTCACCAATTAATATGGAAGTGCAAAAAGGCCCTTTCCGAGAGGACAGCAATCTTTCTGCAGGGGTCTTTGCACTTCCATGTTAGCTGGTGGGAGGGTACCCTCCCACCAATTAACATGGAACCTGACCTTCGGGACCCGGTCCCTTTAGAAGCTTACATGTGAATTGGTGGGAGGGTAATAGAAACAATAGGAACAATGACTAAAAGCAAGCAGCACAATCATGTCTGATTGGTACAATTCTTTGGTTGCATGAGTTCAATATGCTGTGCCTGTTGTTTGTTTAGACAATCCTCGCAATGGACAAAAAGTCAGGTGGTTGCCGCCCAAAACCCAAGTTCTCCAGGGGGCTAAGCCCCTTTGAGCTTTGGGGGTCACTGGTAGATCCGAAATTGAGGAAAAATCCCATCCCCTTATCTAGGTCCTCCCGTAGAGAGGTTCGAATAAGGGTACTTCTTTTTTTCTGTAGTCTATTTTAGTAGGGGAACCCTCCCCCCAAAAAAAGGGTAAAAGGGCAGGGGGACCTAGTTGTGGCTTTCCTTGGCTTCCCGTTACACCACTCAGCACCCATGAAACGTTTCTCGGGTATACCAGCGGAACCCTTGGTAACTCTAGATGCTTCTATTTCATCATGGGTAGTTCTACAAATCGCATGTTGGAAAAGCAGATATACAGTGAAGTCTCCTTGAAGCCTTCCGGGTGCTGCCTAAAGGTGAACCCTAGGCAGCCCTCTTCAGAAGTCTGATTGGGAGCTATGTGGGGCCTGGAATTTATGGACCAACATCAAATTGCAGAGCCAAACAACTATAACAGCCGATTGGTTGATTTACTGTGGGCAACATTCCGCAGGACAAGAGCGGTTGACAAAAAACGCTGCTCAACATGCAGGCTTGGATTAGATTGTACACGGGTGTTTCTCAAATATAAGAATCGGTCCCCTAAAATGGCAAGGTGTCCGGGTTTCCCTGCAATACAAGCCCAATCTGGGGGGCTTTTCCACCATTTTGAGCAACTCCCACACACGAGCACAGTCTCTTGGTCTCTTCGGCGCCTTTTGGCTGTGGCAACAGCGAGTGCTCGAGCTCCTCGGTGCGATGTCTGAACTCGAAGTCACATCTCGCCGATTGAAAACCCTGGCCCAGGGGTTTAGACCAAAGCCTTCTGGCCTTGGCCCAGGGCTCCCAGCCCTGGCCCAGGGCTTGGCATTGAGCAAGAACTAGAGCCGGGTTTTCCAACGCCTGGCATCGAAAAGGGCTCCGGAAGGTTGAGGCGCGCCAAAAATGGACGGCCAGCGGCCAGCTACTCAGTTCTAAGCTCAGGGAAGCGGCAAAGCCCTGCACCACCAGGTTCGCCCAAATCACGATGCCTCGGATTCCACATACATACATATATATATATATACATATATATATATATATATGTATGTGCACATGTATGTGCACATGTATACATGTATATGTGCACATGTATGTGCACATGTATGTGCACATGTATGTGCCCATGTATACATATATATGTGCACATGTATGTGCACATGTATGTGCCCATGTATACATATATATGTGCACATGTATGTGCACATGCATGTATGTATGTATGTATGTATGTATGTATGTATGTATGTATGTATGTATGTATGTATGTATATATGTATGTATGTATGTACGCACGTATGTATGTATGTACGTATGTATGCATGTATGCATGCATGTATGTATGTATGTATGTGCGCATGCTGGTCTCCAAGTGAACCACAACAAGACGTGTTTTTCTTTTCTTTTTTTAATAAATAAATAACTAAATACTGGGCTGTTTGAAGGCAATCCTTGCTACTTTCCGGGTTGTTTGACTCACGTCTCCGGTTGTTGCGGTTGCCCTGCACCTTCGGTTCTGATCGTGGCACACACACACACGCACACATACACAACACACACACACACATACACAACACACGCACACAACACACACACACACACAGCCGCACACCCACCCACTCACCCGCCCGCCCACCCGCCCACCCGCACGCCCACGCACGCACACGCGCACGCACGCCTGCATGCGCGCACGCTTGCACACGTGCACACGCAAACGCACACGCGCACTCACGCGCACGCTCGGACCGGCGCACCACACGCACGCATACGCAAACGAAAACACACACGCACGCGCACAAAAACACACAAACACACACACACACACACACCACACACACACAGACACACACACACAAACACACACACACACACACAAACACACACACACACACACTTGAACTCCAGATGGAGAGTGCGAATCTTTCGAGTACAACTGATGAGTCTCGAGTACAACCGACAAGTCTCGAGTATGATGAGTTTCGGCTCTCAATGCACTTGGCTTCCCTCTAGTGTCGAACACGTTACGAGAAAGAACAAGAAGCACAAACAGCGCCGCAACCAAGGGCCAAAAGGACTTTCAGAATCACTGAAGCAGGTACAGGTGTCCACGTCTGGACACCCTTCCCACCTTGGCAACAGCTTCATTGCGTGCAGTATGCCAAAGGTGCTGCACGCCCCTGCTGCGAAACCGAAAGGGTGGTGACAGGGCATTCTGTCACTCCGCACACACACGCCCCTCTACGAGGGGCGAGGTTTCTCTTTTCTCCTGCAGGAAGATCACATGCTCAAACTCAAATCACTATCGTTGGCCAAAATATCCACCACGGCGAGGGGAGCGAGACACTGCCCTAAACCGCTCAGAAGACGGGAACGAAAGTTCACAACGTTGAGCATTACGAGTGTCGCCATAGAGGACTGAAGCGATCTGCGAAGCAGCCGGGCGATCACCATGAGAAAACGGAGTGGCATAGGTGAAGGTCTCCTCAACTTGAACGGCATCGGAGTTCCGACCTTGACCAAGAGTCTGATCATGTGAATAGCGAGTCGCGAAGGACTCAATCCGAGACAGAATGCGCTGGTACCCTTGGTGTTGCCAGTCACGGATGTCCCATGCCTGGACTGGCGCTTCGGGATCCGTCACCCGCTGCCATTCACGAAAAGAGTTTTCAGGTAGATCAGGTACGGCGTCACCACGGTGCCATCGTTGAGGTTGTCCCGGAGTGTAAATCCGCACCCACTCCTGATCATGCCAGACCGAATATTCGAGCCATGGATACTGCTTGGAATCATCGATGTCCATGTCGAGGCAAGAGGCAAGGATGGTCGCGGGCTCCGATCCAGCTAGTAGGTGGACAAGCACCATGCACAACCATGTTCAAACAACAGCAAAGCAAGATCATGCAAGTGTAGAGGTCACCCTTATTTTGTACGCTGCGCTGCTCATGCAAGGCTAGTCTTCAGTGAGCTCGAAGACGGGCCTCATCTTGTCTTGGCCGCTACCGGACGGATTCACGGGCGTGTAGGGGTCGGAGACCCCAATCGTCTCCGATGGTGTGTTGCCACGCGATGCACGTACTGGTTGATGAGGATGAGAGGTCAGACGTGCGCGGGCCGTCAGTTGTTGAGAAATCCCCTCCTGGAGACGAATCAGTTCCTCAGTGGAGAAATCAGCCGCATCTGAGGACCTGAGAATCGCGTCTAACAGCTCCGGCGACATACTCAACGACGCAGACTGCGTGGCCACGTTATGGTGATCGGAGGGATACATGGAATCAAATTCATGACCGGCGTGAGGAGCAGCGATTCTCCGATAGCCCTCCGTGGCCCAGTCTCGCTTGTACCACGTAGTGACTTGGACTTGCCCTTCAACTGAGTCCTGGTTGGGAGCATAGAACTCCCGCCATTCTCTGAAAGTATGCGGAGGAGGTGGAGCATCCTGTTCTTCCTGAGGCGTCCATGGTCCCGGATGAAAGATCTTGACCCACTGGGCATCAGGTTGTTGAGGGTCCGGGCACCATTCCAGCCACGGCATGACAACGCAACCACGGAAAGTCAAGTTGATAGGTGTACGGCTGCAGACAACAACGAGTGAAAGCAAATCAACAATCAAAACGCAAAAGACCACTTTTGTAGCACTGTGCGGCGCCAACATCACAGTCAGACTCTCCAGGGAGGCGAGGACGGGCATCAGCTATCATGTGAATTGGATGATGCCGAAGAGGAGGTCATTCCAGCATACATGAGGTCCGGCGCACCCGAAGCGAAAACTGGCCTCGCTATGCTGGGATGTGGACGACCCAGGCGTTGGTACCCTCTGGTGACCCAGTCCCTGTAATACCAAGTGTAGAAAGTGGCGTGGGATACCGGTTGCAGAGCCGTGCCTATAGTTGTGCCGCCAGTGCTTTCCCTGGGCCAGTACACTTCGAAGTGGTAGACCTTGCGCCATTCCCGATGGGCGGTCGGGTCATCCGGGGCCGGTCCCAGAGTGTCAGGGGCTACTGGATGCCACTGACCCGGCACATAGATTCGAATCCATTCCACACTCGTTCCTGCTGGTCCATTGACGATGTCATAGTCAAAATAGCGAGGTAGGATCCATCCTGCTGCACCCTGCACCGTACTATTGAACATTTCAACCCGACAAGCTGCTCAAAGTTATCACAGAGAGCGGCGGACACATGGAGACAACATGCACAGCACCAAGCAAGACAACCCAATGAGAACTCACATTCAAAGCACGCACAACTTCATCTTTATCCAACATGCAACTCAAGAGTCAATCCGAATTATTCCAAGGATCATGGAATGGTGGCGGTGACGGTTCCCGCCACGCTCCATCAGGTACCGACGAGCCCACCGAGGACTCGATGTCTGCGTTGGCGAGCATCGCGAGTCCGATGGATTGGACAGGAGGTCCAAGTCGTTGGTACCCTCGCGTTTGCCAGTCTCGGTACTCCCACACGTGATAGGACACATAGGCACTGGGCGTGGCAATAGGATCCATTGTGGTGCCTCCGGTGCTGTCTTCAGACCAGTACACTTGGAAGTGGTATGATCTGCGCCACTCCCGAAATGTGGAAGCGTAAAGTGGGTCCGGAACTGGCGCTTCCTCCGGCCGGAGAGTAAATTCGAATCCATTCCACTCCTCTGTCGATCTGCTAAACAAATCGAAAGTCTGCGGCAAGGACACACATGCATTGCCAACCGCACACATCCACTGAGGAGCAAGGCAACTTTTCAAACACAAGGTGAAACGGGTCAGCGAGGTCTGAAATGTCTGAAACCTGGCTTTCACTGTCTTTGATGTCGCGCACACCTGCAATGATAGTGACCTGGTCGTCTACGTGCACAAGGGGAAAGACATTTCCGTCCATGGCGCAGGATGGCGTGACAGTAATGTTTGCATGTTGCCGATGGGGATCGTGATGAACGGCCAGCACGTTTGGAATAAAACACTGTAAAGGGCCGTCGAGATCGCCTCGGCGCTGAAGCTGATGCTGTCCGAGATCGTTTGGACGAGCGCCCTGGACTGCGTGGTACTTCATCACGGGAAGGGTCAGTGCTGTAGATCGAGCGGCGTGTGCGCTGCGATTTCAAAGAGGTAGGGCAGGATTGTCCGCGAGGGGCTGAGATCGAGGTGCTGCGTATCGAGGGCATAAACTGGGGGTGTAGAATCACCGGTGGCGGTGGTGGTGGTGGTGGAGGAGGTGGGAGAAGCAGTGGCAGACTTGGCGGGGGCGGAGGCGACGTAGTCAGCCGAATGGGTCTGTCGAGTAGAGCCCCGGGTCCATGAAATTGTAACCACGTCGGCTGCGCTCCATGGGTCCAGGTAATGTACGTCTGTACTACTTGTTCTGACATGATTTGAGCAACTCAGGAAAGACATCACTGCATGTCAACGACATTTCGCAACACGACAAGCAAGATTGAGTCACGTGCAAGCAAGCAAGAATCATGTGATCAACAAGTCAAACCGGACACACCGCCGCCGCTTATCATTTGGTCCATCAATGGTCGCTGCTGCATTTGCTGGGCTTGTTCCTAGCCGCGAGCCTCAAGTTGTTGATAGACCTTCCATGCCTGCTTCACTTCCTCAATCGGCTTCTGAAGAAACCGCGCAATGGTCTTATAGGTGGGTCTGGAATCCTTATCTTTCTTCCGTCTCACCATTTCATCCAGCTCGCCCTGTGTCCATGCCGTGAAAGGTTCACGGTATGCATTGCGAAGTGCAATGGTAAACTCTTGTAGAAGTTCCCGAGGACCATGAACCACTGTCGGCGACGGCCGGAACGACGAGGCACCTGGATGCGGATGTATCGAACCATCAGAATCCGAATCAGGTGTCGTGGGCGTCGTCTGTCCTGGTTCTTGTGCACCGTGTGCCGCGAAAGGAGCACGAGGACGAGGCGGTGGCAGTCGATCTAACACAGATTTCAAGAGTCCAATGTATGAACCCCTGGATAAACCCCAAAACCTGGTCTCATAGTTATGGGTTAAAATTCAAAGGGCACTAAATATGGGTTAAAAGTTGAGAGTCGGTCAACTGCAGTTGGCAAGCAACCCGGCTTGCTCTTTGAGAGCGTTGACTGCCGCGCAAGCGTGGCTCGATGGAGGCGGTTTGGTATCCGGCCAGAGAAAACTGGCCACTCAGCCATGTGTACATCATTAGCGCCAGCGGGGAATGCCTTTGGCCTAGCACATGGTGGGATTCGGCGTTTGGCAATCGATCTTCCAGGTTGGAGTGGGCAACAGCTGGCTTTCTTGGATTTTTGTTTCCTTCCAAAAGGTTTCGGGCACTAGCTCTACCGGCCGCAGCGCAGGCAGTTCTTGAATCACTTCGTCGATCGGAGGGCGACCCAACTCCAGAAGGAGTACCGGGTCATTTTTCAGGCGGAGCCACAGAAATTTGCAGCCCCTTATCACTCAAAAGCGTTTGCTTGGGGATTTAGAGCGTTGTGGAATGAGGGAGGTCGGTTGGCCTTTGAACTTCCAAGGTTTGCGGGCAGTTGCGCAAGCGGAATGGCAGATACGATGAATCCCTGGTTCCGAATTCGATTCTGGCATCGCAAATTCGGGAAATCGTGAGCCCCACCAAAGCCCTGGTGGCGATGCTTTCCTACGGAATCACTGGGGCCAAGATTCGGGATCAAGATGCTTATCAGCTCCTGGTCTCAACAAATGTCCAACCTTTCTAAAAGTACCATTTGCCAAACCAAACATCTAGCCCGAACAATTACCCGGGCAGGATTTGTTTGCATTGACTCGCGCCCTTTCCACGCGCAGTTCGATTCCCGGCAGCGCCCAGGTCTGCGCTTTGCCTGCGCGACTGGCTGTCCGTTCTTCGGCTTCAAGGAAGCGTGAGGCTCATGGGGGTAACTGGGCTGCATTTTGATTTTCAACTTGGTCACCCCCCCATACCACCAACAGGCTTTTGTCGCAACAAACATCGTCATTGCACCGCCCAGGAGGATATCCCTGTGGTGGACGGATGCGTGATCAATCTTCGTGCTCGATGGTCGCAGCTACATGCAGCCCCGTGGTTTTACTCCTATATGCAATGGCTGGGTTCAATAGACAAAGAGCATCAGTTGGTGAGGGAACAGGAGCCTTGGTGTGGTCAGAAAATACAGCTGAGTTGGTACTTAATGGAGAACTGATGGTCTACTAGGGTTTTCTGATTCATTCAGCTTCTCAGTTTTTGTTTTGGGTTGGTCCCCTGCATGCCCAGGACAAACAATCTCCGGGAGAGCTATGCGCTAGTTTCCTTCTCAATGGATCTGATGCCTGCTTGGCTGTTGCCTACAGCTTGCTGCGCATGTTCTCGGGCCAAATGGTCGAACAGGTTCGTGAGTTTTGCAGCCCTGAGCTAGAGTCGCCCAACGACCAAAAACATTTACGTGCGGGTTACTACGACAGATACCAATTGCAGCAATTCATCGATCAGCTCGGCGTCGCTTTGCCACATGAAGAGGACTGTTTCTTTAGCTGTTCCCGTAAGAAGGCCCATGGTCAGTTCTCGCCACGCCTCCACCGCAGGAAGAGAATGAACACCGGCCTCGGCGGCCACGATCCATTGAGTCAGTGGAGGCGTGGTTGCGGTCACAGGGCCAGCACCCAAAACTGGCTCACACAATTCACCAAGACACTCGCCTATTTATTGGGACATTGTTTTCCTTCGAAACAAACTTGGTGGCACCATTGAGTTGTTGAGTCATTGAAAAAATGAACCAACCAAGTCAACCAGCCCCGCCAGAGTTGGCTAAGGAATGGGGTGCAACGTATCGAGCACGAGGAGCCCTTGAATTTGCCGATTTGTCCTACTACCAGGCGGGCCTGTCCGCCGGTAGCGGGAATTTAATTTGGGTGATTGGAACCCTCAAAATAACAGCGCATGTGTGCAGCTTTTCCTGTTCATTTCTGACAGTACATCATGGACGGCGGCAAGATTGCAGACATGAAGTGTATGCTGCAACCTGGCTGCCAAGATCATCGCCACCCATGTTTTCCAGGGGGGCGCCCAACTCTGCAGACATTGACACACCCTTGCAACACTCCTAGCGTGTGAGCTGCAAGGTACTCGCTTTGGGCGCCGCAGATTGAGCTCGGCGCTGTCTTGCCGATGCAGGCAAGGTATATCCTGCGGAAGCCGCTTTGAATTGAGTGCGTTTGCATGCGTGTGCAAAGCATGCTCATGTCAACTCCTTCCATAGCATCAGTATTTGGCTGAAACTATTTTGTGGGAATAGCTTTGACTACACCTGCCCGCCCGCCGGCTCTCCGTTTCGCTTCGACCTGTCTCCATGGCAAAGGCATCCGTGAAAGTCGACTCATCGGAGGCACCAACCCGCAAAGGAGCCGACAAGGAGCCCAAGAAGTCTATGAAGAAAGCTGTGGGGGTACCAATGAAGTCTACGAAGGCTCCCATGAAGGCTCCCATGAAGGCCATGAAGAACTCTAAGCCTAAGCGAAGCAAGAAGGCCAACAAGCCTAACGTCAAGAAAGAGATTGGCACCTGCGTCCTCAACAATGCAATTGGAGACCGGATTACAGTGCCCCACCTGCGGTTATTTTCTTAGCCCCTAACATCAACCCAACCCTGAACAATCAAGACGCACAACGCCTTTGCTGCTGAGGCTCGTATGATATCCGGCGGGTTGCTTGAACTGGACTCTCACAACATCAAGACCGTGTTGAACCCAGGGTACCTGTATGAATTCACGTTTGAGATATTCGCTGATGGTGCTGAGCGGCGCCTCGATTCTGGCGAAACAGAAGGGGCCCTCACGGAGGTATCGGAATTGTGCTCGTCAGTGCCCTGCCTACAATGTTACACAAGTCAAAGCGGTTTGTGTGACTAGTTGGATTGCTTACGCGCTTGTTTGTCAGCTGTGAGGAGCAAATGCAGAACCTGTTGATGGAAGGCGTGGAGGACCACTTCTAGCCAGCAGCAGCGCAAGCTGAGAGGTCTCAAAGCAATACGCAGCCAATTTGTAACTTTGTCAGTTTGCCGTCTTTGGGGGAGGGAGAACCGGCCACATCCGAGCCCCTTTCAACTGAGAACGTTTTTGACAGGTGAAACATCTGAACCGAACCAAGAAACTGTCTCTTTCAGCAACAGGATCAGTGGGAAGTGTGGCAATTCATCTCTTTCCCCCTTTGCCCAGAGTTGCTTTAGTTGCTCCATTACGGGCACCCTTGTAAGAATTGCTGCGGACTTTCGCGTTGAGAACTGCTCAGCCAATCCCCAAATCAATGTTCAGGGGCCGGAGGCCCCGTCGGATCCCCACTTTGGCAATTCAGTTCTTGCGGGGCCACGCGTGCTACACAAGAGCAATTGAGCTTCTGCAAAAAGGCCACTGTGTAGCAGCATATGCTCAGGTGCTCACTTTTGACTTCCGCATCCTCCAAAATCTTAAATGCGTACCGTCCCATTTGGCAGTTGCGTTTGGCAGGAAGCTGCGCATGGTGAAAACTGAAAGCTGATTGGCACAATCTAGGCCCTGCGTTTGTTTGCTTTGCCTGCTGCGATGAGCGCCCCACCGCCGCCCCCTCCTGCTGGTGCTGCTGGCGGATTTCCCAGCGCCGGAGCACCGCCGCCTCCGCCATCTTCAGCCAGCGCCCCACCTTCGTCCTCAAGGGCTCGGGGAGTGGCGCCGCGTCGCTTTGCAGCTGGCGCGCCAGGACAATGTTTTCAATAGCTACCCGATCTAACACCCAACAGTCTCTGGCTGCTGTTGGCAAACGACAGCGTTTCAACAGGACAGATTGCCCGCGCCAAAGCAGCACGCACTCCTACATCGACCACCACGCAAGCCAGGAACATGAGGGAGGTGAGTGAGAAGGACAAACAGGAAGTTCTCGCTCAGATCGGTGGTCGCCAATTTAATGCTGTGGTGTTGGAAAACCTCACCGAACAGGACCTGGACGAAACTCGGCCGTCCCAGTGTTGATCGTAGTTGCATACTGAAAATCACAAAGGCACCCCTTGCCGAAACTGAGGATTGCATTGGCAAAATCTGTGGGAAATGGTCCGATGACAGGGTTGTGAAAAAGGGCCGTGGCTTGGCCAGTTGGTGTGTTGACAGTGCATCACTTTGACTTACAAGGTAAGCGCTTGACCTGAAGAAAACCAGCGCTGCTCAGGCGAGGATTTGAAGGCCGCCCTCATTGACGAGGGGTTGCGTCGATTGGAAATGGAGGAAATCCCTCCAAGCATCTTGGCACGTAGTGATGCCTTTTCTGTGAGCCCGAAAATATGCTGTGATTGGACGCTTCAATGGTTTCGCGTGCAAGCTGCTTGTGTGTAGCACAGACGACCTAACTAAGTCAACAGCGCTTCGATGGTGGCAGTTTGCAGAGCTGAGCGCGCAGCGCGGGACCAGTTGCTGTCCTCGATCAAAGTGTACCCTGTGGGGAATCAAATGGCACTCAGCGTTGCTGATCAACAAGTTTGGCTTCCCCCTGGAACCACGCCTTGGTCCACGCAAGTGCAGTTCGACCGAGAGACCAAAGCTTAGTTTCATTGCGCACCCTCGCATCTATTTAAGTTTGTTTTTACCCTTGCAAGTATGTACCAAATCCGGTCAGCTCAGGAGCTTCAAGCCCTACCTGACCAACCAGGTCGAATCCCGTTGGGTTGACGAGTTTCTCCCCATGCCAATGCTAACGGTTCAGATTCCAAAGTACATCCCGGGGGTCAGCCACAAAAGGAAAGCAGAGGATACGCCACGCGCTCTTCCAACCGTTCCTGAAATGCGCTGCGACGAAGAGGCAAGGAATGAGACGCTGCCACCCCCACCGCCCGCGCAGAGCATTCAGGCACTCCCACTCCCGGATTTGAGAAAGTCTGCCAGCTTTGCAGACGCAAGTGAGAAGTCTTCCGAACCTAGGCTTATTCTATGGCACGCGCACCCAAGCCTGCACTCCTGTTTCAACAAGTTTTGAGACTGAGTCAGCCCTTTGCTTGAGGATTGCCCGAACTCCCCAAGCCATAGCTTGAAGAGCAACCTGACCGGCTACAGTGACATCCCTGAAGATGAGCCGACCGATAATCACGTGATTTTTGATGAGACGGCTGACGAACAGTACGCATGGAACCAAAGGACCTCATATGTTTGGCACTGCTTTCAATTTGTTACTAACATCATTCACACCTTCCAGTCCACGCACCCTGACACAGGACTGGCAACATCAAGTACTTCGAGATCAAATCCCTGAAAAACGACTGGGTGGTAAAGCGGTCGTTCCGAAGTGGCGAAGAGTACTTCTATGCCCCAAGCATGAAACTGTCGATTTGGGCGCCTTGGCAGCTTGGCTTTTTCCCCTTGCTTGGGTCAGCTGTGAGCCAAACTGGATAGACATGTTTTGGCCCATCCCTTTGTCCTCGCAGGCTTCAGCATTCTGGAAGTTGAGCGAGAAGCCCCGCCCGCCTGCGCGGAAGCTGGCCAAGATGGATTCGGACGCAACCCTCCCGCTGTCAGCGCTTGCGGCTGTTTCTTGGCTTGACCCTCTCTCAAAACACTGAATGGTTCACTGTCATTATTTCAGGCCCCCGCGGCAAAAGAAACAGCTACCACGGAGATGGGTCACCCGTGAGTCCCGTGAGTTTTGGCGACTTTTCAGGCAGACTGGGAATTAGTACAGGTTTAACCCACAGTTAGCCACCAGAGTGGGGTTCATAGGGGTTTTGGGCCACAGATTTTGGGGTTCATAGGGGTTTTCGGCCACAGATTTTTGGGGTTCATAGGGGTTTTGGGCCACACTTTGTGGCTTTTTTGCTATATGAACCCCAATGTTTTCAGCTCAGGTTGGCACGGAAATCCTTGAGGACAGGGTGAAGCGCGACTTTCCCGCCAGAGCCCGAGTGGCTTGGTGGGTTCCCTTTGTGTGGCTTCTCTTGATTAGGATGATTCGGTGGAGATCCCCAAAGCGAGCGCTGTCAAGCCACCTCCTGCTGCACCGGCGCTGGAGCCACCACCTGCAGACGTGGCTCAGCATCAGCCGGAGGTTGAAGGTGAAACGTGAGGGGCCGAACAGGTTCCATCCGGGCACTTGCAGCTATGTTGTCTCATGACTGGCAGTTCCAGCTAACCCAAGTTTTGCATGGTGTCATGCAGCTATCTTGGAATTTGCAAAGTGCCCGATCTGAGGTTGGGTTTTGAGGGTGGCAACAGTTCTGTCGTTCTGCGGAATGCCCTTTCACTAGCACAGGATGAAAGCTCAAATTTAAGTGACTGCCGAGTCAACAAGAAAGAGAGTAGGCCACCTTCCGCACAGTTTGCCCAAAGGAGCCTCCAATCCGCACCAAACACATGGTGAGAGAGGCCCACTGCTTGCGACAACAAACAATGGCCTTGGTAAAAAAAGACCGGGTCCGCGCCTGTTATGCACATCAGCTTGCTCCGATTGGCATGATGGCAGCCATGAGGCTGCCCGCATTTGAGTCAGCCCTGTGATAAAAACGCATTGCTTCTGCCTACGCAGGTGAACGCTGATTTACCCACGGCTTTGGTGGAGAACCCTGACGAGGGCGGCGACCAAACACGAATGCTGAGAACTGCACAGGCTAGATGTTTTAACTGGAGATTGAACGTGCTTCGGTTCCACAAGTTTGTTGTCATCTATAACAGATGATGTTCAAGTTTGCCTGCGTGGAATCTGCTCCTGAATGATCATCGTAAACAACGCAGCTTCTTGAAAAGAAACAACTTGGCTTGGTAAGTTGGACTATCATATGGTTTGACACCACGCAGGAGCTAGAAACGAAAAATCTGGTCCCTGTGGGATCTATGCGTACGCTTGCTGGTGAATACCGAAAGCGCACTAACGCAGAACATCACTCAGCCAGAAGCTTGTCTAACGCATCACGGGCATTTGGAATCGCGCTTGACGTCTTTGCAGCGAACTCTGGACCACCAACCGAACGGAAGAGGACCGACCTCACAACCAGGGCAACATGCCTCTTTATGGGGGACGAGGATGGGGGACAGCCGCTTGACATTGTTTACGGACATCGCGTTTTTTTGGTTTGAAGCAATTCCATTGTGTAAATAAACACTGACTCTTGACTAGTCTGGCTCAGGGCAAAAATCCTTCGACTCCTTGCCTACTACGAGCCTATCCAATTCAGGTGCTTTCTGAGCCGAGACTGCATCCACCGTGTGCACAACGATGGTCAGCTTGGTGTGCGGCACAATGGTTTGTGGGGTCACTTGCTTGAGTATTTTCTACACACGGACACACACGCGCACACACCTTTCAATGTTCATTGCCAACTGAGGTGTGGTAGGGGTGCTGCGACTGGTCATGTCGATTTCCAAAAAACCTTGGAACTCGAGAGAGTTTGGGAATTCCCGCGCCGCTTTCGCGCAACACTTTCTCACGACCTACAGCGCTGATAGCCTTGAGTTCTTGGCAATGTGCGAAGACATAGCCAACGACCTGAACCTACCGGGTGACACGCAGCCGGAAGTGTTGCATGAAAAATGCGCGGCTTTCCGGACGATGTGTACCGAAACTGATGCGGCTCGGATTTCCTTTCTTTTCTCTGTTGGGTACCAACTAAAGCCAACACTTTCCGAGACAGTTGCGTTTCTTTGCGTGTTGTCTGCTTTTGCAGCTGCCAAGGTGACTCTACGACGCTGGTTCCAATGGGTTTTCCGGTGGCCTCAGTTTGCGCAGTGCTGGCATTTCATGCTCCTGGGTTGCATGTGGCTGGTGGCAACTCGCGCTTGAACATGGACAACTGGTTTTGCCCTCCTGGCAGCTTAGGAAAAAATGCTTGGAGCTTCGCAGCGCGTGGCTGGGGAAGGGGGACCAACGCGACACTCCCATGGAAATGCTTGACGGCCAGGATCCTAAAGCATTAGCCATAGGCGAAGGACCTGCTGCAGGGCAACTTGTTGAGGACAACCCTTCGCGGAGAACTGCTGCGGCTTTGAACAGGGGGGGCGCCAACCGCGCAAATCCTTCTGAACCAGCAACGCGAACAGCAAAGCAACAAAAGTCGTTGGATGACTACCTCAAGCAGTTGAACGCCAAGACCAACCTACTTGACCTTTGCACAGAGGTCTTGTCTGACAGGCGGTTGCAAGTGTTTGGCTGGATGATTCTGGGGCTAAAGGACGCAACGCTTTATTACTGCTGCTGTACTTCGGTTTTCCTTCCCGGATTCCTACTCTTGCTAACAATGGTTTCGTTTCTAGCTAAGGATCTACAGTGCGATGAAGCCCTTGGGCGACGAATACCTGTGGATGCTTGAGCAAATGAGAACAATTGACTCAAGCAGGCAAATGCAAAGCGGGTGGGCAAACAGAAAATGGGTACGTGTCATCGCATCTTGCTTCAACCAATTGAGCGATTCCCAAACACTTGGCCACCTGCGACTGCTCGCGCCCCATGTTGACACGGACCATGACGCAGAGGACTCTATTCAATTCTTTGACCTCGTTGCAGCGGTGGCTTCCCAAAGAGCTTGGTCCATGTCTTTTCACAGCGAAGTTCCCCCCCACCAATGGCTGGGCTTGCTGGACACAAATTCCACTTGGGCCAGGGAGGCCAAAACCAAAATGCAAGACGATTGTGAGTTGATCAAAAGGGTCAACGACTACATCGCCAACGGTGGGTCTGACCGCGTGCGGGAGGTGGGGGGGGGGGTATGGTGTTGGAGACTTGCTGAAATAGAGGGGTGGCCCTGTAAGTCGCAACTGGCTGCGTTCTTTTGGTCTTGTGCGGCTGGACCCGACTGCGCACGCAGCCCTGCTAGGCTTTACAATCAGCGATGAGTGAGTTGTGGTTTCCGAAGCTCCAGCTGGTGAAGGAGACCTTGCAGGTTTGCAGTGTGTTAGCGAGATTGTAAACTTGCTAGCTTTTTCAGCAAAATACTGAGGCACTAACTGACTGACCTGCTGACTGACTGCTGACTGACTGACTGCTGACTGACTGACTGACTGACTGACTGACTGACTGACTGACTGACTGACTGACTGACTGACTGACTGACTGACTGACTGACTGACGACTGACTGACTGACCACTCACTGACTGCCGCCTGCCTGCCTGCCTGCCTGCCTGCCTGCCTGCGTGCGTGCGTGCGTGACTGACTGACTGACTGACTAACTGACGCGCTAGGAGTTTTATGCCCACTGCGACTTCTTTGCGTGGAGTATGGATGCTATGTGGGATCATATTTGGTATCTGGGAACCACATGGGCTACCACAAAGCACTCAATGGAAGACTTGATTGGTGACGCGGCTGACCACACATCGCGGGACACCAAGAAAGAGCACAGTTCTTTCGAAAGATCCTATTTTCACCTTGCCAACTCCCGACGGCTTACAACAACGGAGTTTGCCCACATGCGACTGCAACGCGGTGACCTAGCCAACACGAAGTTGAAATCAACCATGAACCGGAAGGAAGTCTTTGTTGCCATGTCTGAGCGCTCTGTTGTTTGCAGCAAAGTCAAGGACGCGTTGCTTTTGGACTCCAAGGGGGCAAAGGCTTCTGGCGCTGACTACATCGCAGCTGCGCACATTCCTGTTGGCAAGACTTTGTGGAAACCTGCTGGGCAAACCTCCGACCACAAAGAGGTGGCAGCTCTACTTGCGCTTCGTGAATGTGCACCCAACAACTTCGCTGCTTTTCCGGGGTGCTGGGCTAGCTTTCTTCTTCAGGAGGGGAAAGTTTTCAGGCGGCGAACCCCTGAGGGAAATGGCGCAGTGTTTCTGTCCTTCGGTTGTCACGGAAGGGCTGCGTTGGGAATCCGTTTGCGAGAGACTAGTCCTGGCGTGTTCTCAACCGACTTCGCGAACATGGACTTAACAGAGCTGCGGAACAGCGTCACCCCCATGATCGAACACGGAATTAGCAAAGACGTTGGTGGAACTGTCTGGGTCGGGCTCCCTGTGCTGGTGTGCTTCTAAGCTGCATTTACACTTTAATGTTGCGTTACTCATTTGTCTTTCGCCGTGTTCACTTCTTCACCCTGTCACGGGTTTCTGTCTGTGTGTTGTGCTCTGAGGCTCTCCTCGTCATGCCGAACGAGCCGCCATCCTTCTACACCAACAAGGGGCTGAAAAGGAATTGGTCCAACATTTTCTTCTCCACGGCACTTTACAACATGTGACCGAATTCCAGTTGACCCAGCTTTGCCATGCTGTTGGTGCTGCTGTGAAGAAGTACGGCGAGAAGCGAGCAGCAACCAGGTCCAAAGTGAATCTTGGAACACAATGTGTATGAGCAAGCCCTGTCACGATTATTGAATTTCTTTCTTCCCAGGTTTTGAAACACGCGCCCTCATACATTCTGCCCCCCTGAGTGTCGCAATACTAGGATGAGCCTGATTCAACATTGTCTCCCGGATATGAACGAGCTCGATCGCATTAGCACCTTTGACAAACTGATGTTGACTGCCAAAGTCCGTGCAGAGAAAAAAACCGAAGTGGCCTTGAAAGCGCTCAGGCTATTGGACGGTGAGGATGATCGTGCCATGTTCCAAACCCTGAAAGAGCGACTAGAAGATAGTGAGCGGGAACAAGTAGTGGTTGCTAGATTCGGTGGGACCAAAGCAGCTGCTACATTTTTCACTCCAGGCCAAATCAAAGGTCTCCGCCCCGACGTGACGAAGTCCAAGAACACCACAACCCTGAACAGCATATTGGTTTGGCAACAAAGCAAGCAAAGCTTTCATGGGTATTACCCTCGCGCTCAATCTTCTGGTGGTGATGTTGAAGACCCAAAAGCAAGGACAAAGAAGTACGTGACTCACAGTCGCAAGTATGCAGATGACAACGAAGATGCTCAACTTCAAGCTTTGTGGTCTGTGGTTCTTCTCCTGTGGAAGGAACACAAGCGACAAGGAGGACCAGATGATAGCAAACCAAACAAGGATCAGTGCCGTGAAGCCCTACAACTGGCAGCAAAGGACATTGCGGAAGGAAAATGTGAAGCAGTGGAAGAGCCAACGAACGAAGCGTTCCCTGAGCAAACACAAGCCGTCAGTTTCACCGACAAAGCCGCCCCGGATGAGACCCTGGATGCCCCAGCTTCATCATCCACCGGCAGCAAGCGAAAAGCACCAGAGACATCTGAGCCAGCTGGGTCTTCAAAACTGAAACCGAAAGCTGTGCCAGAAGCCAAGCCGCATGCCAAAATGAAGAGCTCGAAGGGTTCCAAAAAGGAATCCAAGAAAGATGCCAAGAAGAAGAAGGAGAAAAAACACAAAAAAGCGAAGAAGGCAAAGAAGGAAGTCGAGCCTTCGCCATTTTTGGAAGGTTTGAAGGTGCCAGTGCTGACAGACAGCAGCTCCAGCGATTGAATATCAATCCCCGCGAGCAAAAAGAAGGGGGCCGCCCGTTTCGCAGGGTTGGAACTTTCACGGGGAATGGTTGGATGGCAAATGCGAATTTCGCAATCAATCAAAACATGTATTCTTCTGTATTTTCAGGGTTCCTTGCAAAATGGCCTTTGGAGACAGAAATCAGCGAATTCATACCCAAGCAATAAATAGGCCTTAACTAAGGCCCAAAGAACCATGAACATTGCTGGGGTTCACACAGGGGTGCATACATTGTACTCTTGAAGATTCGGGCCGAGTACCAGGATTGTGTTCACTAGCATCACGATGTGCGGCTCGAGGCGGTGACAAAGCCGGTATGTACCAGGTAGATGACGTGTCCACCGGTCGAGCCCGAATGCGTGTGGGGGAACGAGATCGGTCAGAGGAGGCGAGCTCCGTGATGATGCGGGGCCGCAACCCATGTCTGGAGTTTCTTGGTGCTCTCGGGGGCACCACCGTGTCTGTCGGACGACCACGCTCCGTCATCAAGGCAAAGTTCAGTGTGTCCAAAGCTGTCGCGACTTGGGATGCAAGAACATTGAGCACAGCCACCAGGTTGTTCACAAACTCAGCCGACAACTGCATGGCAACCAATCAAACCACAAGGGCAACTCACGCAAAGCTGCAAAGCGATAATGCAGCGGCATGACAGAGAAACGGTGCATGCAAGCATGAACGAAGCAAACGCTGAGGTACTTTTGTCGCTGTTGCTCCGTCACCGTTCATAAGACAGACCGGATGGTCTGCAAGCTGGCATGGCTTTGACTGCCGGTGGGTACTTAGGTGTGTGAGCATGACGGCGGACCACGGGAACCGCATCAACAGGACGGTCTGGTAGCCGACGATGATGGCTGCGAGATCGTCTCCGGTGCGGCTCTCGATGTCTAGATCTTCGCCTTCGTCTGTGCTCCCAGGAGGTGCTAACACTCACCGTGCGCACGTGAGCAGGGTGCTCCGCACGGCTATCCGTGGTGGCCACAAGAGTGACCGGCGTTGCCATGAGGTCGGGTCTGACCGATGTTGCTGGCAAGTACGGCGGCGCCGTGGACGGCGGAGGCAGCGGCGGGGGGTGAACTTCTGGAATCGGTGGCGGTGGGGGCGGCTGTGGATGTCGTTGCTGGCCCTCAAGACGCTGCAGTCCAGCCAAAAGTAAACTGATTTGCGATGTCATAGCGAGCAGCATGTGCCGACAATCACGTAGCATATCCCCATGATCCATCACAATCCCGGAAAGATGAGACAACCAGGGCCCAATCAACCAGTGATGACTAAAAGCGGCGACG
Organism: Effrenium voratum; assembly: GCA_963377175.1. Taxonomy (NCBI): domain Eukaryota; class Dinophyceae; order Suessiales; family Symbiodiniaceae; genus Effrenium; species Effrenium voratum. The sequence goes on from CAUJNA010002128.1 coordinate 19,051, forward strand.
GCAAGCATTCAGAAGGCAAACAACAAATCATGCAAGCAACACCGCACAAGGAAATATCAAAGTCAACCATGAGCCACGGACAATTCAATGCGTTTTTCGGAAGAGGAGCGTCATGAGGTTCATCATGAAAAAACACAAAGCGCACAACACATCAGGTCAGCAGCAACGCTATTGTACTGGCATGCTACCATGGTTCACCAGAAGATGCCCATGTAGCTGGGCACTGCGATCGAAGATCTTAGTTTCCACCTGCCATCCTTGGCATGAATGCAGTCATAGTAGTGGGAGGCTGCTATGTCCGCGTACACGCCGCCGCGGGGTATAGTGCAATGCTGTTGTCGGAGACGAGCAGAGCCACCAACACACACCGGGCGGTCCGTCCGGATTCCACCGAACTGCGCTGCGGATTGGATGGCCGCTTCCTGAGACTGGAGGCTGCCTCTGCAGTAGAATCCCATCGGTGGCAACCAAACTTCGTTCCAGTTGGAGCATTCACGATTGGGGGAAGGGTGTTCTTGCCACTTCGAAGGTCGGATCAGTTCCTCATCACGCAGGATTTGCATGGCAGCCTGTATGTTGGTGTTGTGGGACCAGAAAAATGTGGACTGCGATTGAGTGCGCTGCTTGTCCGGCAGCAATCGGCGTGGCTCAAAGGAGAAGATGATCCCAAAGAGGTTCTTCTGCGAGTTCTTTTTGTCCGCGGAGAAGTGATGAAACGTCCGCGTGGTTCTGCAGATATATGGCCACTTCTCCTCGCAAATGCCGAGCTGGACGATGAGTTGCTGCGGTAGTGACCGCCGAGAGACCTGGAAGTAGTCCGAGATGTCTTTGACCACCTGCGCCGTCCAGCGTCCCGGAACCCCATGCGGCGGCTGAGCAAACGGAAACTCCGAAATGGACATGATCCGCTGTTCATCTTCTATGATGCTGCGGCGGTGTGGCATGAGGCTCCTGTAGACAGACTCCCATGATTTCTTCAACAGCTCCGGCTCAGGGAATACCAAGGCGGCAATCGAAGGTAAGGTGTAGTAGAGGACGTCATTCACTTCGATGGCGATCTCCTCGATCCGACACCCAGTGCGTAGCTTGAAGCGATGAACCCCCAAATCAGGCACCTGCCGACGAACTGAGAGAGGCACCAGCGCGATGCGGTTCTCAGAAGGACTGGCATGAGCAGGGGGAAACGGAGGCGAACGTGGCCTCCTTTGATCACTATGGGCGTGTCTGCCATCACTCCTCCATTCACCCCAATCTTCTTCCTCATCCGAATGCCCTTGCGGGCCCGGTGTGAGCTGGATCCGCGGAATTCGTGACCGGGGGGAACGCGATCTGGGCTGCTCAGTGAGTGCTGGTACATCACGTGACGAGCCGTGGGATTGCACACTCTGCTGGTGTGCTATGCCATGGGTCCGAATGAACATTTGGATCTCATTGCCGTTGATGAAGTTTGGGAGGTGATCGAGCGTCACGCGGCTCGTAGTTTGTATCGAGCCATCCGAACGCAGAGTGCTAGTGATCATATATTCCGCCATAGTTCTGAGCCAACTGGGGCACAAGGACAAAGCTCATGTTAAAGCACACCGTTCATGCAAACCAAGCGCAATGCAACGAACACAGTCCCAAGCATGCACAAGAAGGGACAAAGGACAAGCACACATGCAAATTTTGTCCCAAGTCGACGGCGAACATCCCGCAGAAGGTGAGATTCAAAACCTTTGGCCTCATAAAGGCGTTTGAGAGCGTCGAGCCCATGTTGTTGCTGAACCGCTGGTTGCGCACCGCGTATGATGAGCCACGAGCGAGAAGACCAAGAAGAATAAGTGAACATCCGATCATTGGCACTCCGAATTCCTTTGATTTGGGAGGGATGATCGGGTAGCTGTGGAGTGATAGTCCTGGAAGAAGAATCACATCGGTAACCCAGTACTTTGTCATCATGTTGAACCTCAAGCATCACGGGTGGGCGATAAAATTCCAGGGAAAGAAAGTTCATGAGCACGGGTGAGTGTGGGGCTGAGTCTCGAAGGAGAATGAAACGATTGTCGACGTAGCGCTCATGCCAAATCACACCAATGTCGGGCATGCAAAACCGCAGTGAAATCATGGTTCGGTGCCAGAAGAAATCTTCAACCGTAGCTACCAAATTGCACAACGGTGGCGCGGCTGGTGATCCCATAGCGACTCCTCGTTCTTGGCGGAACAGGTATCCGTTGATCTCGAAGTGACTGTTGTCAATGACAAAGTCCAGAAGGTGCCGGAGATCTTGTTCACGAAAAATTCGAGGGATCTTGGTTTGACGGCGCCACTTTCCTTTGAACATACGGCGTCGATGATCTGACTTGACTTCGTACACGGACCATTGCGAGGAACCGCGAAGGCCAACAACTTGATCATAGCGATGAAGAAGCACTTGAAGCGCCTGATGGAAACGTTCCGTAGGAATGGACGTGAAGAAGCCTGACAAGTCTTGCGACACCAGGTGGATGTACTCATCAGGATCTGCTTTTGACAGTGCTTCCCACAGCTGCTGGATAAGTTCTTGTACTGAGAGTTGACCTGCAATGTCGGGGAAGGCTGCCTTGGTGAGTTCAAATATAAGTGCACCGAAGACCGTGAGGAAGGGAGCTGCCCATGTGCGAAAGAATGAGATGATGGGTCGAGCTTTCTGCCAGTCCTTGGTCGGCTTTGGGAGGATGCGCGCTGTGGGCAACGGTGCTTGAAGTCGAAGGCCCCATGCATATCGTTGACGTAGGAGAGAAGGTACTGTGTTTACCACTTCAGAGCGGAAGGATGCTGCAGATTCGCGGCAAAGTGAGAAGACATCCCCCGCGCAGAATGTCTTCCGCATCAATATGGCAAACAGGGACGGGCACATCACATGTGCGCGGGAGGGGAAATGATCCGCCGGGATGACTACCCACGAAGACAAAGAAGCCACAGTGCGTTGCAACGATGTCGATGACCAATAAGCCCGATCTTGAAGGTTGATCCGATGAGTATCCATTAGCTGAGACACAACTGGCTGTAGATCTGAAAGCAGACCGGAACCATGTACATGCCAGCGTCGAGCAAGTTTGCGAAGTTGTGTGGTGAAACGTTGATGCAATAAGTCGACATCACCGAAAAACTGATCCTTCATCGAGGCGGTCATGATTTCAATGTTAATGTCCGCATTGATGCGAGAAAACTCATCCAACATTACTGCGTGACCATGTGCACGGTGTAGATGGCTATCATCGATGTCCAAACAGCGACACGGAAAGAATGTGTCAGGCGCCCATTTGCGCTGCCATGTGCGATAGTTGTATATCTTGTCGCCCAGTGTGGCGCTGCGAGTTTCCACAACCCGGATCTTTGGAAGGAAAAGAGAGGGGAACAGATCCCGATGAGAAGCAATCCAGCTTTGTAACCATGTGCCCAGTAGAGCTTTCCAATTCTGGACATGCAGCGGCGGCAAAAGTAGCTGTGTTAAAGTGGTGGGTGGTTGTAGCCGTCGTTTGCGTAGTACCTGGGCGAGGAGCTTCTGGGCCTTGGAGCGGAAGGGTTCGTTGACAAATACTGCGAGCCGCAATAAGTAGTACAGCTGAGTGGGAGGGAAAGCGGCTGACAGTAGGTCACGCATGACTTGGAACGACGCTCCTGTATTCGATCCCAGCTGATAGAGGATCGAGTAGTGGGCTTGAATGTCATCCAGGGTGTCAGGTCGTAGTTGCCGTTGGAGATCCGGATGTAGTCGTCGTCGAAAGCGCTTGTGCAAGCTGAGGGAAGTGGGCGACGACAACGAGTGGCGTCGAAAATCTACAAGATGTTCCCGGAAGCCCACCTTGCGCAAGATTCTGTGTACCCAGGGCGCATTCAAATGCGGGCGTAGCAGGAATTGCCATTTGCTTTCTTGAACCCACACCGAGGAAACAGGAAGTTTGATTTCCACTGGTACAGCACAGAAGAGCCAGTAAGTGTTGGATCGCTTCCAGTAGTGAAGCGCCGGTTCAAAGAAGGCATGCCGTCCACGAAGTAGTTGTAGAAATTTGCGACTGCGTGAGTGTTCACGACGTAGAACATCCTGATCAGTCGCCCCAACATAGTATGGTGCGTGCCATGGGGAAAGTCGAATGTAGACGCACGGTTGTTGGTGATGACCTGGATCATGTATGAAGTCGTAGAGGTCAGGAAATCGCGCCCGCAATGAGCGTAGATGTCGCGTGTCAGCGAAAGTTGAGTGCATGATTTCACACAAGAGAGAAGTCTTGTAGAAGTGAAGAACTTCGAAGAACGGCGGGATGTAGCCGTGATCCTGTGAAATGAGACGTTGTAAGAAACTGATCAATAAATAGGCAGCGCACCGACATCTGTGAAGTTCGTACCTGTTGGCCACGGTGTGCTGAGAGTTTGACATAGCGCAATTCGGAATCTGGAGGGCTATCCGGACCATAACTAAGACCTCGATGATGAGACCCAGCCACGGCAATTGTGTGATGGATTCGTACTCCTCAATTGGAATCGACGGTGGTGGTAGTCCAGGGAAACAGTAATGCCAGCACGTCGAGAATGTAGTCAACGAGTGCAGAAGGTCGTCCAGCGACTGCCATTGTGCAACATCATCATAGATTCCGCAGTGGCGAAGTTCATCCAACATGGTGAGATGCAACCAACGAAATCTACCACAAGGCGGCGACATGAATACAAGCATCACAGACAATCACACAAGAGGCAATGCAAGAACAAGCAAGTACAAGATCAATCATGTGCAACGCAAACACTTGACGGACGAGTTTTCACCTGGACTCATCCGTGACATTGTTGCCGCTCCGGGCTCATATGAGAACGAAGGTCGATATGATGCCTTCTCATCCACAAAGCAGGCGAGCGGTCACGATGAGGTGACTCAATGCCTTCTCAGTGAGTTTGGTAAGGTACCCGGGTTCAAGACCCCATAATGCTGCCATTGCACCGAGTGTGGGCGCATCGCCCTTCGGCATGCGTTGCCTGGCCTGAAGAAGCTGCGTCGCCATAGAATCTAACGACTTGTTGCCGTTGAGCCGGGACGGGTGATTGGCCCACTTAACCAGCGACGCCAAAGTGGTTGTTGTGGGTGCTTGCTTGAGGAAAAGGCGAGGTTGGTCACTGGTCCATGTGTAGTACTTGACAACTTCATCCGGCGTGCTGTGCATGGTGAGCAACTGTGACGCCGCCGGTTTGGACGGCGGTGACGACACTCCGTGAAGAGACTGCATGATCCGAGGTTGCACCACGCTATCAAACGACTTGCCATCCAGGGCGGCCGCGCTGGCTGTGGGCAGGGAGCTGGCAGGTGACGAGGATGGTGTGTGGTTGACCGGTGGCGGTGTAACCAACTCTGCATCATCTTTCTGGTTTGTCATCGTGGGCGAGGTCGATGCGCGAAGTGATGCGGAATACTGAGCCTGTAGAAGTTCATGTGCACGATTCAAGTCATTGAACTTCTTGACCATGTCATCGGTCTGGGCAGCAGGTGCGAGAGAGGTGTGATGTTGTTGAAGAAATTGAAGTACCAGGTTGGCCAAATGGTCGTGGACCTTGATGCGCTGATTGAAGTCATCAATGTTGAGACCCAGCGTGTTGGCAAGGTCCTTTTCCAGGGTGAGCAGGTTGAGTGACTGCGATCTTCGTAGTAATTTGGAGCAGGTACTCCAAAGTAAGGCTTCAGTGCGGGTGCGAAAGCCTTCCCACGTCACGAATCGGCCGTGTGCAAACGGCCTGAGCAGCCAGTTGGTGAGGCCCCCGTGGATAACCTGAACCAGGCGTACGTCCCTAATATCCATGCCTGACATGTCGCGAAGGTTGCCATGTGGAGTGTTGGCAACAGTCATGGGCAGGCTGAAGTTGTAGAGTTGATTGACATCAAACATGCCATCTGCAGGTGTCCAGTCAGGCGAGGGAGTAAGCCAGGCTTTCTGAGGACGAACCGGTA
>CAUJNA010002128.1:30000-43028 GCA_963377175.1 Effrenium voratum
GTTTAGGGTTTGCCCTTTTTGAAGGTAGGGAGGGTGTCACACAACCGTGTACAATCAGGACAACTCTTGGGAACTTGTCTTTATAGTTTAAGGTTTAGGTTGTAATTTAGGATTGGTTTGGTGTTTGGGCGTTTCTTTTTTTGGGGGGAGTTGGGTCTTGAGGTTGGCTGACGGCTGTTGAGGTTGGTTTCAGCTTGGGGATTGGCTTTGAGGGGGTAGATGTGGGTGGTTTTAGGGTTGGGGCAACGAAGCCCTTGCTATCTTGCCCTCAAAACTGAAAAGTGGTTTACAAAGCAAAACACTCGGTGGAGTTGCCAGACAAACCAGTTCATCTTCCTTATGTTCCACACAGTTGTAGGTCGCGGTAGGTCAATTCACATTTCCGTTCGCACAGCGCCTTTCGGCGTTGTTGCTGCAGCCATGCGCGCTGTGAGTTCATGCCGCCGAGTTCTTCCTTTTAAAACAGTTTGTCTCGATACAGAACAAAGGTTGTTAATGCCAAAAAACTGGAGCACGCCGCAGCGTGCGCGAGAGTCGGGAAGCTAGTGAGACCATAGCCCGCAGCGATGTGAAGTCTTTTTTATATAGTGAAAGTCTAAAAAGAGGGTGCGTGTCCAAGTTGAGTGAGCGAGAGTCAGAGCGGTTGTAAGCCGGTGAGTGCAAGGGTATTGTGAGTCGAGTTGGAGTTGAGGGGGAGTGGAGTGGATGTAGTGAGTGGAGTGGACTGAGGTTGGGGCGGGGGTGGCGGGGGCGGGGGGTGTGGTGTGGGGGGGGTGGGGGGGGGTGGGGTGGGGGGTGGGGGAGTGGTATGGAGTGGGTGAGTGGATGAGTGGGTGGAGTGGGTGGGTGGGTGGGTGGGTGTGAGTGGGTGATGAGTGGGTGCATGAGTGGGTGAGTGGGAGAGTAAGTGGGTGAAGTGTGTGAGTGGGTGAGTGGGGTGGGGCGTGAATGATGTGAGTGAGTGGGTGTGTGGGTGAGTTGGTGGTGGAGTGGGTGTGTGGGTGACGTGGGTGAGTGGGTGAGTGGGGTTGTTGGGGGTGCGGCGGGTGGTGCGGGTCCGATTGTGGTGAGCGGCGTAGTGAGCGGTGCGAGTGGCGAACCGAACGTGGTTGCGTTGTTGGACGGTGGGTGCGAGTGGGTGATATGTGAGTGAGTGAGTGAGTGAGTGAGATCTTTGTGAGTGACGTGAGTGAGTGGTGTGGTGGATGTGTGAGTGAGTGCGTGCGGTGCGTGCGTTTGGGGCTGTGCGGCAGTTGAGGCTGGGCTTCCTGGAGCCCCAAAGATGTGGGGAAAAAAGCGCAACAAAACCAACACAAGACGCAAAAGACAAGCTCCGGCATCAGGACTTCGGAGGATGGGTCCCCCACGTCCCACCTCTCTGCCCCGGATCCACTTTTCGTGGGACCAAGCCCCCGGTTGAGCCAATTCCAGCCCCCAATTCCCGTCCGCGAAGGCGCGGGGACTCGTCATCGTCCTCCACGTGCTCCAGGACATCTCGATGCAGATTCCGCTCCACGATGGTGGTGCCCCTGGCGGCAGAAGAAAATTTCTCGGTTTCGGTTTCGCTTCTTTTTTCTTTCTCTCCGTTGGGCTCAGTGGGTCAAACCCTGGGCGGGGGGCTGTGGGCACGCATCCTGGTTTAAAGGTTTGGGTCTCAGGGAATGTGCTGGAATGAACCTCCCCAAAAAGCAGAAAGGGACCTTTTGGGAGGTTGGGCTTTCTGCAAGCACTGTTTTTAGCGTTTCTCAGCTCTTGCTTATTGGCTCAGTATTCTTGTTGTGGTGTGGGCTTTGCAGAATTGTGCATTTTGGGGACAGTTCCACACTTTTTTTGGGGTCGGGCTCACAAAATGTGAGACTGTCGCCAAAAAACCAATCCTTGCAAAGTTTTGAGCTCTTGGCCTGCCCAAGACCCCCGGGATTGTGCTTGTCTGTTTGTTTGTTTGGCGGGGGGGGGAGGCAGTCTTGAGATTTTTTGGGGTTCGGGCTTTGCAGAATTGACTTTTTGGACAATGCGAGACTGTCCCAAACAAACAATCCTGGCAAGCCCAGAGTCCAAAAAGCCAAAAAAACAATCCTGCAGAGTCTTCTATTTAAATTATAATTCGAATATTGACCTGAATCTCTTAAGAAAAGAAAGCATCTTTAATGTATTTTGACATGTGAACTCTACGTAAACTCTAATTGACATCCTCAGAAGTAAAAGGGAGCCTGCTAAAGTTATAATTGAAGCTAGCTACATTGCTTGTTGGCATTCTTTCCCTATTCATTTGTTAAAATATAATCAAGAGATTGAGCAAATCCTTCTGGGAAAGAACCCCTCTTTAAAATCCAATTTGATTTAACAATTTCAATTACACTGTAGTTTACATGTTTAACAAGGACACCATACTGAAATTCTAATTGAAACTATAACTTTTTCTAGGATTCTGTTTGTATTAGTTGCTATTTGAAATATGATTAAACACATGGGCAAGGAACTATGTTTGAATTCTAATTGGAGATGTCCAATTAAAACCTAATTGACGTCCTCTTTAAAAAGGAAACCCAAATTAACTTCTAACTGAAGCTAGAATTTCTACTAGAACTCTGTTCTTACTGAATTCCATAGTTTTTTGGATTAAACATGAAAACACCTTTAAATTCAAACTGGAAATTACACAAAACTATTTGACATGTGTTTGGATGAGTCACATAATTGAACAACTCCTCCTGGGAAAGGACATCACCTCCGAAATATGATTTGGAATAAGAGTTCTAATTAAATTCTAATTGAAGTCATCTTTAAAGAGGAAAGGCTGTCCCAAGTCTAGTAAAAACTAGAATTTCTAAATAGAATTCTGTCCTTTCAAAATATATTAAGATTATAATTAAAAGATTAACCAGGTCATCCTGGGCAAGGACATCGCTTTAAACATCTAATTTGACAGACGAGCTTTAATCATAACCCATTTGCAACCCGTTTAATTTAAGCAAGGAAGTGATATTCAAATTCTAGTTAGAACTAGACATTCTACTAGAATTCTGCCCTTTTAAACTCTATGTAAATTATAATTAGAAGATTGAACAGGATCCTGAGAAAGGACATCATCTTGAAAATCACGTTTAAAGTAAGAAGTGCAAAGAAACTCCAGTTGAAGCTAGAATTTCTACTAGAACCCTGTCCTCAACACATGAAAAGCCCGCCTCAGCAGATTCACACCACAGTGGATGCAGTATGGTTCCAGCAGAGCTGCCAAATAGTTCAAACCAGGATAGGAGGTGGTGTTGATGCAAACTAGCCAGGTGATGCAGAACCAAGTTGACCGGCATCATTGACCAAAACTGCCTTGTAGAAAACCCAGCCTCCCAGGAGGTCCCACTCACCCCAAAAAACGTACGTGGATTACATAGGGAATCCCAAGCAGCGTACCAGCCAAGACGGCAACTCATGTCGATCCCAAAGCTCCATCTAAAGAAAGGGAACCAAAACCCTATCTCTACCAAAGGGTTCCAAAACCTGTGGCGAGGAGATCCAAAGGGCGGATAGAACCAACTTCTTGGCAAGAACACAGTTCTCCCTACTTTGACTACCCCAGCTTTTGAGAGCTCGAATGAAGTCAAGGGATGGATCCCCACATCCAGACCAGTAGGATGTATGTATTTTGGTCCGTGTCACCCCAACTGGCAGGGTCCGTTTTTTGCAACGGGTAAACCTCAGGAGCATCTCAACCCCGGTGAGTCGGCGACACATCTGGGCCCCCAGATAAAGAGGAGCCACAAAATCCCAAACTGGTCAACTATGGGTTTCCTCTCAGCCACCAACTCGTGGATTCCCTGCCCCCCCAAACAAGGGCTAGCCAGGTGCTGAGAACGTGTGGTTCACGTGCCTCAAGGCTCTGAAGTTGGTGTCCTGCGATTGAGCGATCGACGCAAAGCGCGGCGACTGAGATGCGGGAGACAGCCTGAGGATTCTAAGCCAAAGGATTCGTGCCCCAAATGGCGGTCCCAAATGGCCACAACTTTTCAGGGATGTTGGTCGACTTTGGCCAGCGAACCACCATTTTCTGAAAGGTAGACAGGTGGCCGTCTTTCCAACATTGATGGGGGCCGACAGGATGGTTTTGGAAGACTACAGCTTCTATAGGATGGCATTCATATCTAAACGGCAAATATCGTGATGTGTCGGGACCAGAAATGATGGATCGCTCACTTCTTTCTTGGGCCGGCCCGGAAATCTGTTTGAGAGTGCAAGCCTGACAGAGAATTCCCTGAAGGACAAACAACCCACAACAAAGCTTCTGGAATAATCCACGCTAGAAACCCCGCAGACTGCGGGAATGTTAAAGTGACCAGCCTAGCCCCGTCGGGCCGACGGCACGGAAAGATTGGGTCGTGCGGCGTGCCAAAGGTCGTTGACAACGGTCGGTCTTTCCATCGGAAAGTCGAAAGGGAGGAGCATCAAAAGTCCAATGACTCAACTCGTCGGCCACATCGTCCTGTTCTCGAAGGTGCGTCACGTCTTGCATGTGAAAACTGTGCAGCACAGATTAAGGCGCTCCAAAAAGTACGTAGAAGCGGTGAAACCTCTCATTTCGGGCCAATAATCTTCATTTCAGCCCGTGGGAGGGCTGGATTTGGCGTCCCATTTTCCGTGACACAACACACCCAGCACTCGCCCCAAGGCTCCTCTTCTTCCTTGCCGTTCGTTTCCTCGACCTGGGCCCAAGCGCGCGTGGGTGCGAAGAAGCGCGAAATTGCAGAAGCTGGGTTGTCTGCTGTTCTCTGATCCCATACGAGTGACTACGCTTCCTCCTGACGTGGCACCTGTGGGACCTGGAAGATCAATTTCCTTTTGGAGGGACCCCCTGGATGCCATCTTAGTGGGAGAGGGGGTAACTTTTAGTGGGTGAAATGGAAACCCAACCACTAAACCCGAAAAAGAAGAAGAAAAGAAAACATCATTCTGGGCATGGCTGGGAACCGCCAAGGAATAGGAGCCGCATGGCTGAATTCCACGTTGCAAACATGCATCACATCAGAACTACCTTCTGCTTTTCCTCCTCTTTCGGATTCTTTTGGCAAACCATAGTGAGCGGAGCTTAGGAGTTGTAGAATGACATCAATGTCATTGGGCAGCTCCTTTGCTTTCCGACTTGACCAACAAAAAAGGGCTCCGTTTAGAGCCACCTGCGCATCAGAATCCAACTTAGCTTCACACTTCTGGCGCCTCCTCTTCCTCGAAAGTAACACTCTTTGCCTGACAATTGGGCGAGAGCCACAGCTTTCAACATGTCAACGGTGGGCATAAAGCCTCGGCTTTGTGCCCCTGGCTCTGAAAGTGAGCCTATGGAAATGCACCCCACGCTGACCGTAGACAACAGGATATGTGGACAACAAACCTGAGGTGATTCCTGGATCCCTTGCTAAAGCAAGCTAAAACTTTTAGAGGGGCGTTGTGGGGACTATGTCACCACCCAACACAAAATATCTGAAAAATTGCCTTAATGGGCTTAGGTGGGAAAGGCCAGGGAATGGGAGACACATGGCTAGATTATTTGTGCTCCCTTTGCGTCAAATAGCCCCCATTCTGAGACAAGCCCCAGGAAACGAGCACTCTTTGGCTGTGCGCATCCTCAATTCCACGTTGCAATGAATCAACATCAGAATCACTCAGCTTTTCCTCCTCTTTTCGGATTCTGGCAACCATAGTGAGCGGAGCTTAGAGTGTGTAGAATGACATCAATGTCATTGGGCAGGCTTCCTTAGCTTCCGACTTTACCAACAAAAAGGGTCTCCGTTTAGAAGCACTGCCGCATCAGATCCGACCTTAGCTTTTACACTTCCGGCGGCGCCTCCTCTTCCTCGACAGTAATGCTTGCCTGACACTCTCCAGAGAGCCACAGGTTTCAAGATATCAACCGTGGGCGCTTTGTGCCCCTAGTTCTTTGCGTGAGCCCATGGAATGGCACCCCACACTGACCGTAAGGACAACCGGATATGGGTTATGGGTCAATATTAAGCCACCGGGGGGACCGGCTGGATTTTTTCTGTGGTACACCGCCCCAGGGGTCTCCATTTTGGGTCCTACTTTTGACTCACAGCCATATGTGCAACAACCTTGGTGATTGGCTTGGCGCTGGAGGGCTGAGACCTGCCTGCGTGACGCTCTGGTGTGTGTGTCGGCAGCCCGCGCTGCTGTTAGGGCGGTGCGCCTGCGGCTCTCGTTAGGCCCTCCTCGGTTTCTCCGAATTTTCTCTCTCTATCTCTCTCTCTCTATCTTGTCCCTTGCTAAAAGTTAGACTTTAGAGGGGATTCGTGGGGATTTATGTTCTGCCTGCGACTCAACATCTGCAAAAACACCCAAGGGTATGGCTGGGACAACCGCCAACCATAACAGCATAGGAAAACCATGCTTGTGCCGCAGCAGCGGGTACCGCAGAAACCGACAAACCACTCCAGCAAACTCGACTTTACCTGCTCAAGAGTTCCATGGTTCGGATATGGGCGCGCAATTTAAGGGGGCACCCTTTCGTAGACGATTCATGTCCACCAGCCCAGTTGTGGAGGGCATTCCGCTTTAAAACATTCTAGCTACCTATGCAATGTTTGCACTCTAGGGAAGCACATTGGAACACGGACGGCGTACGGACGGACATGCTGCAAAAATGAGCTGTGCCAATATGTGCTTCCGACCTGTGCTGCCTCTGCGATATGCCTATGAAACATGCCGGCACGGGCTGTCAAACAGCCTCCTGCAAATGTCTCTGCCTTTCGCAAACTGAGCTCCCACCCCCCGGTCCCCCCGCCCTAAGAAAAAAACACAAAAACTGGGTCGCAATTGTGCTGGGGGTCGCAAGCAAAACCAAACCGCACGTTTAGACTACCTTTCAAAAGTCGCCCCGCCCAAGGGGAAAAAAAACAGGGGTCGCAAGTGCGGTCGCAAGCAAAACCAAACCGCACGTTTAGACTACCTTTCAAAAGTCGCCCCGCCCAAGGGGAAAAAAAACAGGGGTCGCAAGTGCGGTCGCAAGCAAAACCAAACCGCACGTTTAGACTACCTTTCAAAAGTCGCCCCGCCCAAGGGGAAAAAAAACAGGGGTCGCAAGTGCGGTCGCAAGCAAAACCAAACCGCACGTTTAGACTACCTTTCAAAAGTCGCCCCGCCCAAGGGGAAAAAAAACAGGGGTCGCAAGTGCGGTCGCAAGCAAAAACCAAGCCGCACTTTTTGGACTGCCTTCCAAAGTTGGGGTCGCCAGCAATTTCAAAGTGTTTCTTAAAGCGATTGTTTCAATCCTGTTCCTATTTGTTAGCAACTTAAAAGTGTCTCTTGGAGCGACTGTTTCAATCAAAGCCCCAGCCTGCGGCTTCTCCGGCGTCTCGGCTTCTTTCGCTTTGGGCTTCGTCGCTCTCATCACCTGGCGAGCAAAAACCGACCCCAACGATCCCTTCAGGCTCAAAGATCCCAATCCCCGAAGCCGGGATCGGGTTCGGTGAACCTCCCAAAAAGCAGCCCCCCGAGATCGCCCAGTTGCGATCGCTTCTTTCAGTCACTGCTGCGATCGGTTTTTGGGTGGTAAAGCTAATGGAAAAAAAAAGCGATCGCAACTGGCGATCCAGGCCAGTTCTTTGTAGAAATTGGCCATAGACTTGATATGGCTGTGGGTCAAAAGCCAAAACGTACTGCTGGTGAACATCCGATGCAATCCCCACAAAATAGACAAAATGGGTGGTGAATTCACCTTCCCCAAAATGGTACCATTGGTTTTGACAGCCATCTATTGACCGAACATCAATTGAGGTCCGGCACAGTTCCCTCAGGCGGATGGCAAAAGGAGGTCAAAGGGAGACCGACCATGTTTTGGGTGTCCATTCTTTAGGACACACCAAACAACAATAAATCACTTGTCAAAACGTCAACAAAACGCTTTGTCAAACCTCCACTCCTTCGTCTTCAGCTTTGAGGGTAAGCTTCAGGTGAATTTAAGGCAGGGTCAAAACACAGGTTTCCCTGAAGGACTTGGGTGACTTGGGACATGTTGGTTTCGTCCCTTGGCATAGCTCCTCTCGTGTCCCGAATGCCAAATGCACTGTCGACTGCACATCTTGACTGAGCCTCATGCGTGCGACAAGTAGATTCTGTGGGCCATGGTCATGGGAAACTTGCTAGGAATCTTAGAATAAGGCTACCCTTTTTCTGTCTTCTATTTGAGTAGGGGAACCCTCCCCCAAAAAAGAAAGTAAAAGAGCACTGCTGGGGGACCTAGCTAGACTTCCTGCTAAAGGCCAACCCCAAATTCAAGTGAGCTTGTCTGTTGTTCCCCTTTCTTCCCAAAAAACACCAAAGGGTCCGAATCCAGGCAACACTCCGCGCCTCGCCGGGCTCCAAGCGCTGCAAGAGGCTGTCAAAGGTCTTCTGCAAGACCTCGGTTTGGGCGGGGACTCCGCACTCCGGGCCGCCGGGCGGCCTTTTTTTGTGTGGCTAGTCCAAAAACAGGGGGGAACCAATACATGCAACCCTGGATTTTTTTGGAAACAAGGACTCAGACCTGCGGTCCCTGGTCTGGGCCTGAAAGAGGTGTTGGTTTCAGGTTTCAACCCTTTTTTTGGTTTGGGATGTATCGGTTCCTGCCCACCTCCGGAACCCATACCTTAAATGCTTTGCTCAAACTTGCCTTCCAGCCATCAAGTCATGGAAATACGGAATCCCTCAAAAAGGAGTGCTTTCCCTTCAAAAATAAAACCAAAAGAACGCCAAAAAGAAACACCAAAAGGGGGGGGGGTTCCAACCGGTCGCTTCCCCACCCACTCCCCCGCGGATTTTTCGGGCAATGCCAAAACAAGCGGCCGCTTGCTGGGACTGTAAAATCTGCATACGGTCCACCGAGCTCTTCTGCAAGTCTTTGATCCTGCGGAAGTTGGCCGGACTTTCGCGCGGAACGTCTGTTGGTCCACCAAGCATGAAGGACATCGCAGAATTGATTCTGGCAGTGAAGTAGTGAACAACCATTGTGTATTGGATGGAAATGGAATGATCAATCCAATGATGACCATCACATAGTTAGGAATGAAGCTACAATAATTCCCCAACCCGGAAAAATACCGGCACCCCCCACAGCAAAGGACCTTTACCCCGAGCTCCGAAGCAGGCCTAGCTGTGACGACGGAACACCCCTCCACGATATGGACCACCCCGCGTTTTCTAGAGCGAATTTGGGGAGTGTGCCGAAAGTCCTTCCCTCGACTACAGTTGATGCTCATGTCCTAGACATGGCCCTTCTCTACATTCTAATATAGAAAGATTTCCAGGGGTGTGTCTTAAACTAGGGGAACCCCCAAAAAAGGTGAGTGCCCTTTTGTTTTCCCTTCGAAACCACTCTAGAAGGGTAGTCCAAAAGATCACACTCCCACAGGGTTCTCCATATGCCTTTAGACATCACCCTATGGGAATCTTGACCAAAATTGGCATGGGCGATATTTCATCCACACAAAAGGGGATTGCAGGGGCCCGTGCGCCGCACGACTCCCAGCGCGCAGGCAGTTCCTATTTCCTCCTGAATCTTATCCCATGGCTTCTTCCTGGTTGGGTGGAAGGAGCAACCTCTCTCTCTCTCTCTCTCTCTCTCTCTCTCTCTCTCTCTCTCTGTGCTTTTGTTTTGGAGACGTACCGGTTGGTAGCGGTGACCCCGTAAAAAAAGAGAAGCAGTTGCCACGCATTTTGTTTACGGCGCGCACTTTTAGCAGGTAATGTCCCCCCAAGAAAACGCAACACACCCACACACCCACAAACAAACAAACAACAAAAAAAAAAGAAAGAACCAACACAAAACAGGAGGAGGAACACCAGACATACCCGACAATTGACATACCCGACCATTGACACCTCAAACCTCCAAAAAAATGATCAGCCGATTGAAACGGCCCGAGAAAGCCGTCAAGCAAAGGACGTCAGCCGGGAACTCCCAACAATTGTCGTTTGCGTCTCCGTTTTCGAACCTCTGTTTTTGAAGGAACCTGGATCGATCCAGTTGCGATCGCTTCTTTCCCCATTAACTTTACCCTCCAAAAACCAGCAACAGTGACTGAAAAAAGCGATCGCAACTTGGCTATCTAGGAACCTCTATTCTTGGGGCTGTCTTGCAGGAAAACCCAAAGGGAAACCACGGATTTGGGGGAGTTACCACGAGTGCGCCGGATCAATCCTCTGGAGCTCCCCGGAGAGGATTTCGGAGTCCATCTTCGGGATAAAACGCCTGTGGAAGGCGATACATGTCTCTCTGCCAATTTCAACACAGAAAAGGTAGATCATGGGGGGAGCTGACCATATATATCTATATATTTATATGTATATATATATATATGTATACATATTCTATACTCACCGACACCTTAGAAAAACACTTAAAACAGTTGCATAGTGGCGGCTTTTGTTGCGGCTGATGCGATTGCGCCCCTTCTCCCTCGCTTCCAGGGTTGACCACTCTCAGGCCGGCACGCGGCCGGATTCGAAGCCACCGCCAGGGGCTCTGGGGCTCTGGGGCTCAGCGCCACGGAGCGCGAGTCAACTTCTGCGTGGCACATGAGTCGCTTTGGTGGATCCTCGTGTTTTGATTGGGGTCAATTCTGGAGGGCTTGCAAGCGGCATTTTTTTGCGGTCTCGACGCGGGGCTGGGAGCCCAGGCTGCGGCACAGGGCGCGAGCATCACAAGGACGTGCGTCAAGATGGGGCCACCCCAACAAGAAGGATGATTTCCTTTTGGTTTCCTTTTAACAGCCCCAAAAAGGAGGTACCCCGACAAAATGCTTGTTCCAGTCAAAGCCTGACCGCGCGAGCTTCACCGTACTTGTGAATGCCTGCATCCTTCATGCAAGCTGGATGAATCACTAAGTCAACTGTTGAAGGGAGAATGAATCTTCATGGGGGACACTGTCCGAGCGGAAGGACACACATCCCCTTGTGTCCAGCTGTCCCCAAGGGTTTCTCAACATGGGGAACCCTCCTGTCCCCATGGGTGTCCCAACATAGAGAAAAACAAATCCCCCCCCTCCCCCCCGAAAGAGCAAGCGTTTGGTTTCCTCGCAGATTTCCCTTTCAATCTCCGACTCCGTCGAATCCGTCGAGTCGCCTTGGAGAAATCCAGCTGCTTCACGGCGAAGGGGTCCACGTAACCGCCAAAGGCCACCTGATGCGGATCGGATCCGCTCCCATGAGTTCTCGAAAGGGAAGCTGACGGCTTGGGGGGGGGAAACGCAGAGAAGGAACCGCCCCCATTTTTTGTTCCGTCCTCTGCTTCTTCTCTTTTTGCTTCGTTTTGTTTTTACCTTCTTTTTTTTTTGCGTGTTTCGACCATCGTTTCCTCCTTTTCTGCCATTGCCATGTCCGGTATGTCCGTGCTTTTGCTGCCTGGAGTCTGGAGTGGCCCTCAACAAATCAAACTGCGCATCCCTGGATTTTGGTTGCAATGACCCCATTCTGGCTGTGTCTCAAACTAGGCGACCCCCCAACAAACTGGCCTTCCATTTGCTCAAGCCCCCTGGAACAACTAAACATGTTTCCAGTAGTACTCCCCTTTCAACCCAAGAGAAAACAAAACACATCTTCATTTCAGCACAAAAAAACACAATATTTTCCCCCGCCCAGCTTTGGCCTCCATTCCTGGCACCGGAAGTTCCCCCCGAATCCCCACCCCACCCCTTCTTCCCGCCTCGAGGCCCACGTAGCTCAGCAGAAACGCCCCAGTGAACAGCACCACCCGGGGCAGAGGCTTCGCCTCAAAGCGCCAAGCGCCAAGCACCGGCGTCGAACGAAGCGAAGGGCAGGGAGAAGCGGAGGCCCAATGGAACCAAGCTGGAGCCAGCCAGTTGCGATCGCGTGATCGTTATTTTCCTCTTTTTTTTAGTTGGTTTTTGTTTCTTCTTCTTTTAAATATGTATTTATTTTTTGTGTGTGTGTTTTTTGTTCTTTTTTTTCCAGACACATTGCCATCCAAAAACCAGACTGAAGAAAGCGATCGCAACTTGGCTATCTAGGAAACCAAGCAATACCCTCCAGCGGAATCCGCCCATGGTTTTCTTTTTCGCAAAAGGGTTCATGAGATAACAACATCCTCAAAAGTACCCCTAAATGGCTGTTTCACGGGAAACCTGCACCCAAAAACAAATTTGGAGAAGCCGGCCCAGATTCTGGGGGAAACAACAAGGGAAACACCCCAATTCAAGGCCTTCTGAGAACCAACGAAATAACACAACAACAAACTTTGAACAACCCCTCAAAAAGGCAGCCGTTTTTCTTGAAGACCACCCGACTATTTCATTAACCCCTCCCACGAACACCCCAGTTGGTCCCTCATCTGGCATCGCAGACAGGCTGCAGGCCCCTCGTCCGGCTTCGTGCGCGGCTGGGGCCGGAAGCTCAGCAGAAAGAGGCCACCACAGGCGGGAACATAGGCCACACAGGGCACCCACCAGGCCTCAACACAACGCGCGCAGGTCTGTGCGTGCGCGTGCGCGTGCGGGTGCGCGTGGCGTGCGCGTGCGCGTGCGAATGCGTGGCCCCGCGCGCGCGTGCGTGTCCGCAAGCGGGAGTGCGGGCGTGCCGTGCGGGCGTGTCGTGCGGGCGTGTCGTGCGGGCGTGTCGTGCGGGCGTGTCGTGCGGGCGTGTCGTGCGTGTGCGTGTGCGTGTGCGTGTGCGGGTGCGGGTGCGGGTGCGGGTGCGGGTGCATGTGCGTGTGCGTGTGCGTGTGCGTGTGCGTTTGCGTGTGGGTGTGGGTGTGGGTGTGGGTGTGGGTGTGGGTGTGTGTGCGTGCGTGCGTGCGTGCGTGCGTGCGTGCGTGCGTGCGTGTGCGTGCGCGTGCGCGTACGCGTGCGCGTGCGTGTGCGTGTGCGTGTGTGGGTGCGTGGGCGGGCGTGCGGGCGTGCGTGCGTGTGTGTGGGTGGGTGCGTGTGTGTGGTTGGTTGGTTGGTTGGTTGGTTGGTTGGTTGGTTGGTTGGTTGGTTGGTTGGTTGGTTGGTTGGTTGGTTGGTTGGTTGGTTGGGTGGTTGGTTGGTTGG
>CAUJNA010002129.1:0-42995 GCA_963377175.1 Effrenium voratum
TGGTGGCGTACCGCTCAACCGCCGACCAGGACACGGCAACGGCCTCAAGCATCGCCGCCGCCCTGCTCAGCTACTACACCATCGCACAAGTGGACGGTCTCCTTGCCAACAAGCTCGGAGTCACGGAGGCGGCCTCGGCCCTGCAAATAGCCGTACGCTTTCCGGACGACGGAGGGGCCGACGAGGTGGTGGCCGCCATAGGAGAGCAGATCCTGGGCCCCACGGACGTCTCGCTGTCAAACTGGACGGTTCGCCCCAGCACGGCTGCAGCGTGGTCCTGGCCACGCACACCGCGGGAGTGAGCGTGGACGGCTACACCCTGACCCTGGCGGCGAACCCGTGGAACATCGTGCGCACCTACAACTTGACGCCCGGGCGAGAGCTGCTCTTCGCCTGCCGCTACCGGCTCGGCACGGCCTCCAACTTCGTGGTGTACATGTCCGAGGCCGACAACGTCTACGACCCGTTGTACGGCAGCTTCGTGGGCGACCAGGGCGTTTGGAGCACGGCCAAGATGTACTTCACCGTGCCGCCAAACGGAGTGGCGAAGCTGCACTTCGGGGCGCACTTCCAGGCGCCGGGCCTGCCCAACCAAACGGCAGGAACGGTGGACGTCTACGGCCTCCAGATCCTGGACGCAACCCTGGAGACCGGCGCAGCGGAGGAGGACACGGCGGCCTCGGCGCTGCTGCTGAAGCACGAGTTCCTCGCCGGAGGGGCCGACGACGTCACGCTGGCCACCCTGGGCGAGGTGCTGCTGGAACCCACGCTCACCACGCTAGGAAATTTCCTGGTGCGCTCCAACAGCCAGAGCTCCGTGGCCTCGGCCAGCTTCACTGTGGGAGGCTTCCAGCTGGAGGGCTACGCCATGACCCTGAGCGCCTTCGCCTGAACATCGTGCGCACCTACACGCTGACGCCGGGGAGACGCTACTCCTTCGGCTGCCGTTACCGGCTGGGCACGGCCTCCAACTTGGTGATGTACGTCAGCGCGGCCGACAACGACTACGTGGGCGTCACCGGCACCTTCCTCGGCACGGCCGCGCAGGGAGTGTGGAGCACGGCGCGCCTGGACTTCTCGGTGCCGCCGGGCGGAATCGCGCAGCTGCACTTCGGAGCCTTCGGCGGGTCCATCCCCGGGCTGGTGCAGCAGTCGGCGGGCACGCTGGACCTGTACAGCATGCAGATCAGGGCCAGCGCCTTCGAGGGAGAGTCTGTCTCAGTAACGGACCTGCTGGCGGACTCGCTGGCCCTCACGGGCTCGGCCACGCTGGACGGGCTCACCGCGCTGGGCAACGTGGGCTGCGACCAGCTGCTGTGCAACGACGTGAACTGCACCGACGTTTTCACGACGGGCGTGGACGCCTCGGGCACAGTCTCCTGCGCTGCGCTCACAGCCACAGGCACCGTCGCCGGGGCCGCGCTGTCGTCCACAGGGGCCGTGTCAGGCAGCTCGCTGAGCATCAGCGGCGCGGCCAGCGTGGGCCTGCTGAGCTCCGCCACGGGAATCACGGGCAGCACGTTGACCATCAACAACACAGCCAACGCCGGGAACTTCACCACGGTGGGCGACGTGTCCACGGGGACATTGACGGCCTCGGGCGCAGCAACCGCGGCGAGCGTCGCAGCCACCGGCGCGCTCACGGGCGGCACGCTGACGATCACCGGTGCGGCATCCACGGGCCCGCTGGACTGCGAGAGCCTGGACTGCACCTTCACGGCCACGAGCGGCGGAGTGTCGACGGGCAGCGTGGTCTGCGGCGACGTGACGAGCTCGGGCACGGTCTCCGCTCCGCAGCTCTTCGCGTCCAACACGCTCACCGTGACCAACACCTCCGACGTCTCGGACGATCTCTTCCTGACGAAGAACTGGGCGGGCTGGAGCAAGCTGCAAGTGTCCAACAACAGCGCGGCCCCCGACAGCGGCCCGGAGCTGCGGCTGCTGGGCAACCAGAGCGCCAGGGTCTTCCTGGAGCGGGACGGCGGGACGCACCAGTGCGAGCTCATCATGATCAACGATGAGGCGCTGGTGCAGACGAAGAGCCTCTCGACGCAGCTGTCCTTGACCACGAACCAAAGGAACCCCGGCTGCCTCGTGATCGCGGGCAACACGGGCAACGTGGTCTGCAACACGAGCTTCACGTATTTGTCGGACAGCCGGGTGAAGACGGAGATGGCCGAGGCCGACGTGGCGGAGCTCCAGCAGCTCTTCGACTCCGTGGAGGCCAAGCAGTACAAGCGCCCGGACATGAACGAGGACTTGAGGCTGGGCTTCGCCTCCAACGACTTCTCAGGAGCGAAGTGGAAGAACCTGACGGGCACCGCCCGGTGGAGCGTCGGCACGGAGATGGTTACTCTCGACTACTCTCACCTCACCAGCGTGCTGTGGGGGGTGTGCAAGGGCTTCCAGGCCCGGCTGGACGAGGTGGAAGCCTGGCAGGCCCAGCGGGGGCCGAAGAACGAGTAAAAAAAAACTGGTTTTGAGGCCTGTTCAGGCCTCCTCGTTCTCGAGGAACCTTGATCAGCTCCTTTTTTGGGGCAAGAAGTAGGAAAAAAAAACGGTGTTCAGGCCTCCCTGCGTCCAGGGAACCTTGATCTTAAATGGAGGCGCTGAGGGACTTGGCCGACGACTTCAACGTGCGTGACCCGCGGACGCTGTACCGACTCGCGAGGCAGCGCGACCTCGACGTGACGCAGGCCATGGCCTTCGAGGCGCTGAAGCCCGACGTGGGCCGGCAGGTGCAGGCGCCCCGGCCGCGCGCGCTGGGCAAGTCGGCCGCCGAGGGGCCGAACGACCGGCTGCAGGCCGACCTCATCGACTTCAGCCAGAACACGCGGGGGAAGACGAAGTACGGCCTGGTGGTGATGGACGTCTTCACCCGGGAGGCCGCCGTGGAACCTCTGCAGTACAAGAACGCCGAGACGGTGGGCCGCGCCACCAAGCGCGCCGCGCGGGAGCTGACGGGGGACGACGGGAACTTCGTGGTCACGACGGACCTGGGCAACGAGTCCGCCACGCTGGACCGGGAGCTGCCCGAAAATGCCGTGCACCGCACGAAGCGGCCCGAGGACCGCAACGCCATCGCCGTGGTGGACCGGGGCATCCAGACGCTGAAGAAGGACCTTGCCACGAGGGTGGCGCGCAAGGGCGGGCAGTGGAGCGACCACTTTCAGCAGACCGCTTCGGCCTACAACGCGCGGCCCCACGAGACGGTGCACGGCGCGCCCGAGGACGTGGAGAAGCAGCCGGCCACGGAGTTCAGGGTCCGCCAAGACAACGCCGACAAGTTCCAGCACAACAAGGACCTCACCGAGCGGCGCGTGAAGGCGGTGGAGGACGCGGGCGCCTTCCGAGCGCCGACGAACGCGGCGAGGAGCTTCAACCCTCAGTACGGCGACGTGCAGCAGCTGGGGGCCGTGGACTCCATGACCGTCCGCAGCACGGAGGGGCGCGAGACCCTGCTGAAGCTGGCGATGCCGGCGCCGCAGGGCAGCGGCAACGCGGCGGGCCGGCTGACGAGACGGGGCAGGCCGGCGGCTGTGAGGCAGCTGGACGACTTCCTGGGGCCTCCGAGGCCCAGGACTCTCAACTGATTACGGCTACTTTGGACCAAGCTGGAAACTTTGCATAAAGCGCTGGAAACTTGTAGTACTTTGAGTCATTTTTTTTTGGGGTGTAGAGGCAACCCTAGCAAAATCCTGATTTTCCTGAGTTTGCCCCTGCACGCAAGCCACCTTCAAAACATTTGGTTGGAGTGGAGGCAAGGTTGAAGGTTGACAAAAAAAAGACAAGTCTGCACGAGCACCCCAAGTCTCTCGGACGACGTCAGTAAACCGTTCTTCAAGGTGAGGGAATTCCCGGAGCCTGAGAAAGCCTTTTTTTTGGGTTTGGGGTGCTCGGGAAACCAACGGGTTGGGCGAACCAATCAAATGAGCTGGCGTGGGCAAACCGTGCAAAACCGTGCAAAAAAGCTATTCCTCTAGTGCCTACATTGATGTAGGCACTGTAAGAATAGCATTTTTCTGGCGCAAAACCGTGCAAAAAAGCTATTCTTACAGGCCGTACATACATGTACACTCTGGAGGAATAGCATTTTGTTGCCGCACAAATGTCCCTGGGTTTGGCTCCACTCTCCCCCAGCTCCATGCTATATGTGCTATATGTGCTATATGGACGCCAAGCCGCTGAACCTCCACTCTTCCCGGGTTCCTTGCTATATGTGCTATATGTGCTATATCTCACAAGACAAGCCACTGAACATCCACTCTCCCCGGGTTCCTTGCTATATGTGCTATATGTGCTATATCTCACAAGACAACCCACTGAACATCCACTCTCCCCCAGCTCCTTGCTATATGTACTATATGTGCTATATACTCTGTACGCGCGAAATCTGTACTATATTTGCTATATAGGGGCCATATAGCACATATAGTACATATAGCATGGACCCGTGGGGGAGTGGATGTTCAGTGGGTTGCCTTGTGAGATATAGCACATATAGCACATATAGCATGGACCCGGGGGGGAGTGGATGTTCAGTGGGTTGCCTTGTGAGATATAGCACATATAGTACATATAGCAAGGACCCGGGGGGGAGTGGATGTTCAGTGGGTTGCCTTGTGAGATATAGCACATATAGTACATATATAGCATATCGGGGGGAGTGATGTTCACGTGTTGGCCATATAGCACATAAGTAACAAATATTAGCTGGAAGCCTGTGGGGAGTGGACGGGTCAGCGCGCCCAACTGTGCGTCTTTGGGCAAGACGGCCTCACGAGCCCGGCAAGGGTGTGCGCCAGAGCGGGGGTCAGCGCGCCCAACTGTGCGTCTTTGGGCAAGGCTGATCTGTATGCGTTCGGTCGGGCCTCTGCCTGGTCTGTGCCCTTAAAAGGCAGGCCCCCGTGTCGCGAATTACTGGCCGTTGTACAAGGCCCTCAAACTCTCCGCCATGGAGACCGCCTTGTCGGACCCGAACTTTCGCCTCTCGCGCACAGAGTCCATGACACACTGCGCCGTCACTTCCACGAGGATGCAGCGCTTCAGCACCGCGCGCGTGTCCGCGTCAAAGACCTTTTCAAGCGGGCGAGCGCGCCACTCAAACCCTTCGAGCATGAGGTCCGGAGGGCGAATCTTCGCCATGTCGTCCAAGTTGTGGTGGAGTTTCGCCAGGTCCTGCACCGTGATGATCCTGAACGTCTCCGCAGGCACCTTCACGTCGTTGTAGCAACATTTGATGGTCGCTGGCAAATCGGGCGACAGACCGAGGAGATGCTTCAGCGTGTCCACTCCCCCGCCTTGGGCGCCGATGTTGCTGCTGCTGATCTGAGCTCGACCGCGGATCGCAGCATGTCCGGGCTGGACACCATGACGAACTCGTCCAGACCCACGTCGCGGGCTACCATGGCTGCCAGGCAACTTGCCAGGGGAGTTTTCCCCTTGCCGCTGTCTCCGTAGTCAAGGTCCTTCGCTCGTCGCGAGCTCGCCCGTAGGCCTCGAAAAAGTCCAGTGGCTGCTTCTGGTGGACCTCGGGGTTGTACCACCAGCAGTTCACGGTGCTCTCGTTGATGACGAAGTCGGTCATCAGAAGTTGGCGATGGCGCGACACCAGCAGGCTCTCCGTTTGCAACTGGTCGTCCTGGAGTTGCTTGCGGAGCTGCAAGAGGGCCCTGCCCTGCAAGTGCACGAACTCGTCCTCACTGTTCGGCGGGCGCTTGCCGGTGTTCAAGGCCTTGTCGCCTCGGAAGGTCGTGTCGAGCTTGATGAGATGGCTCTGGAACTCGGACGTCGTCATATCGCCGTAGTTCTTCAAAACCCGTCGAGGGGAGAACTCTGGCGCCGGAGGTTCGTTTGCTGCAACAAGGCCGTCGTACTCGCCCCGACTCATGGCCCGCATGGTCCCCTTCTGCTCCAAGCAGTTGGCCATCAGATTCACGACATCGTGAAGCTTCCCCTTGCCAAGCTTGTAGAGCTGGGTGGACGCCGGAGGATGGGGCAGCAGCTTCATGGTGGGCTTGTGGAAGAAGACCCACAAGTTTGCCCCTCTTTCGGGTCGAAGCACGACGTGGTGGCCGACGTCAGGAGGCTGAGCTTGGCCCACGAAGCGCCACGCCATCCAAGCGCAACCTTTGCCCTGGTACTTGTCGTCCCCCACGCTGTAAAGGCACTCCAGCAGTTCTGCTTCGGACACACCCGGGCCTGTGTGGCGGAACTCGCAGGGAACCAGAACGTGGTTGCTGCTGTGGTAGACGGGAGCGGCCTTGTTCCTCATGAAATCCTCCTCTCGCGGCTCGGCGGCCCTTGGCAGCAAGAAGGTGGTTACCTCCGGCTCCGGCTTCTCCGGCTCGCTCGCCTCGCTCGCCTCGCTCGCCTCACTCGCCTCGCTCGCCTCGCTCGCCTCGCTCGCCTCGCTCGCCTTCCTCCAAGTTCAGGAAAATGGGCTGGCGCGGAGACTGAGGCTTCACGGGCGGAGTGTCCGGGGCGGCTTCGCGGCGATCCAACCACTCCGCCAGGCGATGCTCCAAGTTCGTCGCCGGGTAGTCTTCACCCGCGGGCTCCTGGCCGGCCTTGACGAGTTCTTCAAAGATGGGCAGAGCCTGCTTGCAGCCGATGCTGTGGTAGGACAGTATCTCCCGCATGTCGTCCAGGGTCTCGAGCACGCGAGTCCCCATTCTCACGGAGTGCGGAAGGGCGGTAGACACGCGCGCCTCGCGCTCGCACTCGGATCGAGTCGCCATCGCAGACTGAGCTTGCTTCTCGAGCAAATAGTGACTTTGTTGAAAGCCAGCTGTGTTTAAACCCTACAGGCACCACCCCGCCCGCTGTGAAAACGCTCTGACGGCCTGATAACCCTTTTGAACGCACCCCCGACTTGGCCGCGCCGAGCAAAAAAAAACTGGGCCCGTAAAAAAAGAATGGCAAGTTGGGCGAGACAACGACAGCAGATCACGGAGGCCGCGGACGGCGGCGCCCGGGCTCGCACGGGGGCGGATGGTGCCGTCGTGCTGAACCTGCGGCGCGCCCCGGGGGCCTACGCGCTGCTCTCGCGCGCGGACGGGCAGCTGACCCGGGCGGGCCAGCACTACTACTCCCACCTGGGCCTGCGGCCTCCCAGCCAGGACTTCGACTACAACCAGCCCCTCATCCGAGAGGGGCCCAACGACTACATCCTGCTGCGCAACGGGCAGAAGAAGCTCGTGCGCTCCCTGCAGGGCGGAGAGCACCGGCTGACCAAGCTGGGCAAGGGCTTCTTCCGCGACAAGTACTACGAGTACCTGGTCCACGTGCCGGGATCATCCGGGGCAGGCGGCGCAGCGGGCGGAACTACGAGCGCAGGGACTGGCTGCCGGTGAACGAGCTGGGCGGCGCCACGAGCACCCGGCGCACCTCACGGAGGAGCAGGTGGCGCAGCGGGTCAGGCAACAAGTGGAGGCCTCGCTGGACCCGGGGGCCCCATCCTGCAGCTCTCGGACGAGACCACTTCCTCGACCCCGAGGGGCACTGGGGGTCAGCACCCAGAGCACGCACTACAGGAACTCCAGGACCGAGGTGGAGACTCCTGCGCCAGCGCATGAGGGGCCTGAGGAGCGTGAGCTTCCAGCTGCCCTGCGAGGAGGACGTGCTGCCGAGCGCCTTCGAGGACAAACCGCTCTGCGTGCCCCGGCAGCTGGCCGAGCTGCTGCAGCTGAGCGTGGAGGAGGTGTGCGCGGACTTCGACGCCATGCTGCGCCACGACTGGAGGCGCCTCGGCATCTCCGAGGAGGTGCGAGAGTTCTGCGTGTGCGTTGCGCCCCCATGCGCGTGCTGAGCTCGCAGGGCGACCTGGTGGACAGCTACGACCCGGCGCTGAAGGAGCACCGCACCGTTGCTTCTTGGCCTTCGACGGGCACTGCTACATGTACAGGGCCGTGAAGAGGGTGCTGGAGAGGCAGGCGGCGCGCGTGCTGTACCGGGCGAGGCGAGGCAGACCCTGCCGCCCATCCAAGAGTGGAGGCGCTTCGACGCCGCGGACGTGCAGCCGGGCCTGTTCTGGTGCGAGGACCTGCGGGAGGCGCGGCGCCAGCTCATGGCCGCCGGCGAGAGCCCCAAGGTGGCCATCAGCAGCCCGGCGCAGTACTGCGGGCTGAGGCTGAGGCGGGCACCAGGATCCGAGAGCTGCCGGAGGAGCACGAGGTGCTGCGGAGGTGGTGCGAGGCGCTCAACCAGGAGTACAGGGGCCAGCGCCTGGCCGGCTTGGCGCACGAGATTTTTTTGAAGTTGCTCAAGGCGAAGCGGGAGGTGCCCGGCGCGGCGGAGAGGCAGCAGACCCTGGCCGCGCAGGACGGCAAGTGCGCGCTGTGTGGATGCGGGCTGACGGCCGGCACCTGCGAGCTGGACCACGTGGTGCCGGTGAGGCAGGCCTTTGCGGGCAGCGTGCAAACTTTGCAGGCGCTGTGCGGCACTGCCACAGCGAGAAGATGCTGAGGGAGAGCGCAGCCCACGAGTTTGGAGAGCCGCGTGGCCCCCGGAGTCATGGAGTACGTCCGGAGCCCCAAGCTGCCTCCTCTGGTTTTTGAGGCGCAGACGTGCGCAAAGGACGCGGTGTACGTCGGCGTGGACGTGGTGCGCTGCAGGCGCAACGGGCTGGCCAACGCCCCCTTCCCCCTGCCCATCCTGTGCCCGGCGGATGGCGTTGAGCCCGTGGACGGCGCGCTGCCGGACCTGGGCGTTGTGGAGGGCTGCTGCGACGCGAGGCAGTCCTGCCTGAACCTGTTGCCGTACGTGGGGCCCGGCTGGTACCCGAAGGTTTCGCTGGCCGCGATGCTGGACCTGGGCGTCCGCCGCTGGGACCACATCGTGTTGGGCATCTCCGCGCGGAGCCACGTGGACGCGGCGACGCTGCGGCGCGCGCTGGAGCGCATGGACGCCGCGTGGCCCGAAGGCGAGGAGCACATGGCAAAGCTCAGCGTGAACGCGATGATAGGCCTGTGGGCGCGCAGCACGGAGGTGGTCTACAGCGTGCGCAGCAGCAGCAGCGAGCTGGACGGCGCGGGCGCGGACTTCTCTCAGCCTTCGCCTACGAGGGGGGCATGGTGTGGGACTTCGTCTACGCCAGGAGGCTGCTGAGCAACGGCACCTACCGCCCCATCCATGACGCGGTCCTGGGCTTTGAGCACTGCATGGTGGCCAAGGCCCGGCGCATCCTGGACGCGCCGCCGCGCTACCTCGCGCAGGTGAAGACGGACTGCCTGCTGACGCAGCGGCTGCCGAAGCGCTTCACGGAGCGGCTGCGGGCGCTGGAGGCGCTGCGCCACCCGGACGGCACGCCGGTCTACCGCGTGGAAGAGACGAAGCCGTTGCTCAGCGGCAGGGCGCCGCGCATGGAGGCGGAGCTCCCCAAACAGCGGAGGTGGAACGGGGTGGACGACCCCGTGAACCACTGCCTGGCGGGCAACTCCCTGCTGCTCACGGGCCTGCCGGGCACCGGGAAGACGCACCTGGCACGGACCATTGTTGCGAGGCTGCGAGAGCAGGGCGAAGCGGTGCACCTGGTGTCCAAGACGCACTGCTCCGCGCAGAACCTGGGCTTGGGGGCGCAGACGGCCGACCACTGGGTGCGCAGGCACGTGCGCGGGGGCAGCGCGCAAATGCTGGACTGGCTGGTGGTGGAGGAGATCACGCAGCTGGACATGGCGCTCTGGGCGGACCTGGCCTGCGTGGGGCTGAACGCCGACGTGAAGTTCCTGCTGCTGGGAGACTTCCGGCAGCTGCCCGCCGTGCTGGACTCCTGGGCCGGGCGGCCCATCAGCGCGCCGTTGGAGCACAGCCAGCTCATCCGCGACCTGGCCGGCGGGCACAGGCACGAGCTCACGGAGAACTTGCGCTCCGACCCCGGCATCTTCGACTTCGTGAAGTGGCTGCGGGTCGGCGAGGAGGCGTGCCCCACGCTGGAGCAGGCCAAGGCGAGGCTGAGGGAGCTCTACCCCTCCAAGCCGGGTGGCCGGACACCACGCTGGTCATCAGCCACAGCAAGCGCATGGCCGTGAACGCAGCGGCGAACCGGGCCCTGGCGCCGGAGGCCTCAAAGCTCCTAGAGCTGGAGACACACGTCATCCACATAGATTTGGGTTGCCACGAAACGGTAACAACCGCAAATTGCCAAACTGCGCCCCAAAACAGCCCGCAGAGCATGAGGGTTTGGCCGGGGCTGCGCCTCATCGGGGCCGGCGGAAAGATACCCAAGGGCGTCTTTGTGGCCGTGGCGGAAGTGGAGCCGGAAGGAGTGAGGCTGGACAACGGCATGCGGCTGAAGAACCAGGAGCTGCTGCGGGCCACCCGGCCCAGCCACGCAGTGACCTACGCCAGCTGCCAGGGGCTCACCCTCCACAACCGCGTCCGCCTGGACCTGGACTCCTGCCACCTCACGCTGCGCCACCTGTACGTGGGCGCCTCGCGGGCCACGAGCTCCGAGCTGCTGGAGGCCTAGAACGGGCAGCACGGCGCCTCCAGGGGCTCCAGCATGAGGTGGCGCACCTCGAAGAGCACGCCCCACTGCCTGGCCCATCAGCCACACGTGCCGGGCCTCCACAAGCGCGCGGCCCCTGCGGCGCGCGAACTCCGCGGGGCGCGGCACGCGGTTGCCGGCGGAGTCCCAGAAGAGGCAGCGCTCCAAGTCCATCTTGCACTTCACGTGCTTGCCCTTGGCGCTCACCTTGACGGCGCGCTGCAGCTGGCTCTCAA
Organism: Effrenium voratum; assembly: GCA_963377175.1. Lineage (NCBI taxonomy): Eukaryota > Dinophyceae > Suessiales > Symbiodiniaceae > Effrenium > Effrenium voratum. Next base: position 10,723 of record CAUJNA010002129.1, read on the forward strand.
GCTCGGCGCGGGTGACCCCCGGAAAGGGCTTCTGGAAGATGATCATGTCGTCGACGACGGCCTGCTCCACCCCATCCGTCAACGCCCCCAGGTCGGTGTTGCTCGCAAAGCACACGCCCACCCTCTTGGCCCCGTCGTCCTGGAAGTTGCCGGGCTCCCACAGCACCTCCACGTCCGCCTTGCACACCAGCGCGCCCTGATGGGAGTCCTCTATGGACATAAACTTCCCCCCCTTGGCATTGGTCTGAACGTCCAGCCCGTGTGCAAGCTTCATTGCGAAGTTCGGCTCCTTTTTTTATCCGTAGGAAAAAAGTCCGGTCCGATGAACGCGCGAGTCTTCTTGGTCGTCGCAGTGGCGGTGATCTTGCTCTTTAAAAATGCCGAGGCTCCTGGAGCTTTTCTGCGGCACCAAGTCGGTGGGCAGGGCCTTCGAGGCGGCGGGCTGGGAGGTCGTCTCCCTGGCCATCGTGTCGAAATTTGAGCCCACCATCCTCTGCGACATCCGGAGCTGGGACTACACGACGTTCCCGGGGCACTTCGACATGGTCTGGGCCAGCCCGGTCTGCACGGAATACAGCCGCGCGCTGACGACGCGCCCGCGGCGGCTCCTGGAGGGCGACGCGCTGGTGCTCAGCGCCCGTGAGATCATTGCGCACTTTGACCCCTTGATGTGGGTCATAGAGAACCCGGCCACCGGGCTGCTGAAGACCCGCCCGTTCATGGAGCGTCTGCCCTGGGTGGACGTGACCTACTGCAAGTACGGAACTCCGTACAGGAAGCAGACGCGGCTGTGGACCAACATGCGCTGGAGGCCGAGGCGGAGCCTGTGCAGGCCCGGCAACCGCTGCGAGGCGTGGCAGGACGGCAGGCACCTCCGGGCCGCGCAGCGGGGGCCGCGGCTGATGGAGGGGCAGTACGAGAGGGTCAGCCAATCACGCGAGCTGCGCTACAGCGTCCCTGCTGCGCTGTGCGAGGAGATTGCGCGCGCGGCCACGGAGGAGCTTGCGGAGCGGCTGAGCATTCCGGATTAGACCGTTCAGGCTTCGTCTAATCCGACGGGCCTGGAACAGTCCTTTTTTCCATGTTTTTGCAGGTTTTTTGGGCGGTGTCACGTTTCGCCAAAAATGGCGAAGCGTGACACCCCGCCTTTTTTTCTCGTTTTTGGGCGCACTCAAAAGCGGTGCCACGTTTCGCCAAAAATGGCGAAGAGGGGCACCCCCGCCTTTTTTCTCGTTTTTTTTACTCAACTTAAGCGGTGCCACGATTCATCAAAAATGAAGAAACATGGCACCCCGCCTTTTTACTCGGTTTTGCTCAACTTAAGCGGTGTCACGCTTCATCAAAAATGATGAAGACCGGGCCTTAGTCAAGCACGGAGACGCCCGTGCCGGAGAGCGTCACCAGCTGGTAGGCCACCAAATGAAGGAACAGGTCCGTCATCGTGCCGTCCAGGCCCTTGAAGGTGAACCGGGCAAGGTCGCCCGAGCGGGTGCTGACGCCACTCAGCGGCATCTTGGGCACGCGCTCGGTGGGAAAGCCGGCAATGAAGCTGTGGCGCAGGTAGCCCACGCGGCCGATGTCGATGTTGCGCACCGTGTCGGCGTAGGTGCCCGCGAGGACGGAGAGGAAGTGGAAGTGCTCCGAGGCTCCCTTCATGGGGTTGTGAGGGTACTGCAGGCTGCCCAGCTGCATCTGCGACTCCAGGAGGCTGTCCTCCTGCCTCGCCGCGCCGATGGGGGCCACGTCCTGCCCCGGGTTGGCCAGCAAGTGGATCTTGGAGCCCGCGTCGTTGTCCCAAAAGGTCACGAACGCGCCCATGAGTTTCGTGAAGGCGCGCGCCAACGGTGACGTTGTGCTCCGCCACGCCGTTCGGGACGCTGGACTGCTGCGTGTGCACCGTGGGGTAGCTGAACACCAGGGACCTTCCTGAGAGGAGCACGCGGTTGAAGGACTCCACCAGCGCAGAGTCCAGGACGACCTGGGAGGCCAGAACTCGGACGTTCGGGATCTCGAAGTCGGTGCTCAGCGTGGCCCCCGCCGGGTGCGCCCCGGCGTTCTCGGACCACAGCGCAGTGGTGGCGTCCGCAAACTCAATTTCTATCACCAGGTTCAGCTGCGGCGGCAGCATCTTCCCGCAGCGCAGGATGCCCACCATGGTGGGGCGCAGCAGCACGTCCGCGTAGCCGCCCAGGTGCACCGCGCGGGCGATGCGCGGGTCGTTCACTTCGTCGAAACCCTCCATGGCCTTGTTGCGTTGTACTCCCGGCCCTTCAGCAGGTCACGCACGGCCACGGTGCGCCCGTAGTAGTTGATGTCGTCGCAGCGCTGGCCGTTGGCGAAGACCTGGACGCGCTGGACGAAGCAGGCGGGGTTGGGCGTGGCTGGGGCCAGCGGGTTGGTGCCGTCCGTGTTCCTGACGCGGAAGGCGATCTTGATGGACTCGGGTCGATGAAGGACGTGCCGCTGGTCAGCGGGATGCGGCAGACCCTAGAGGTTGTGGGGGAGAAGGAGCTCAGCGAGCTGGGGAAGTACTGCACGTCATGCCGCGCCGTCACGTAACTGGTGTTGCTTGTTTTCAGCTTGTAGTCCAGGCTCTGCATCAGCTCATCCTGGGCTCCGGCGGTGACTACCTCCATGCTTGTTTATATACACGCATTTTGACTCTTACGGCGAAGGAAAACTATTCTTCTAGGGCGTACATAGATGTACGGCCTGTAAGAATAGCGTTTTGTGGCGCAAAACCGCGCAAAAAAGCTATTCTTCCAGTGTCTATATTGATATAGAGCCTAGAAGAATAGCATTTTGTAGCGCAAAACCGTGCAAAACAAGCTATTCTTGTAGTCCGTATATCTATATACGGACGAGAAGAATAGTTTTTTTTGCGCAAAACCGCGCAAAAACCGTGCAGAAAAAACTCTCCCCGAGGAGGTGGGTTTTTATTTTTTTTTAAGCAGCCTCAATGTCTCGCGCCAGCTGGTCAAAGCTGGGCGGAGGCAGGCTCCGGCGTGACTGCCCGGAACTGGAGCTTGCCCGCGAGCTCTGGGACTGGGGCAGGGCCACGGGGTTCAGGCCCCAGGAGAAGGGGCGCGGCGTGCTGGACTGCGCCTGCACGCGGAAGCCGGACTGCGAGGAGGCGCGGCTGCTTGCGGGGCTGCCTGAAGTGCTGCTGCCTGAGCGCAGCGAGAAGTGCTGGGGCTGAGTGGCGTCGTTCATGTTGTTGGCGGACCGCACGTCCTGCACGGCGGCGTCCTCGCTGCCCTGCTGGGCCGGAAGAGCGTGTTCTCGAGGACCCAGCCCGTGCCGCGTGCCAGGCCGTAGGCTGCGCCGCCCGCAATGCCAACGGCCAGCCCCGCCGTTGCCGCCGCGCCAACTCCCGCCACGCCAGCCAACGTTCCAGCAACCTCGCCCGCGGTGGGCGCCAGGGCTGCCGCTCCTTCCGCCAGGCCCCCCAGGTACCCGAAGGCTCCGCCCACGCCCTCGGCGGCAACGGCCACCTCGCCCTCCTCCGCTGCCACGGCCGCCGTCTCCTCTATTGCCTCCGCGCCACGCTCCACCCCCTGCGCGCGCTGCCCCGCCTCGTCCAGGAGGCGCTCCACGTCACTGGGCCGGCCTATGATCTGCGGAGGCGGCTGCGCTGGGCCCGGACGGGGCAGCACGTTCAGGCGCACGTACTCAGCTGCGTCCTGGGGCAGCTGAGAGCGGAAGGCCTGCGCGGCTGCGAGCCCCGCGGCCCCTGCGCCTACGAGGTCCGCTGCCGCCTGTGCGCCGTCTGCAGCGCTGCGAAACGGCCCGTGATGGAGGGCGGCCCCTACCGTTGCTGGCCAGCGCGTCGGCCTCCGGGTCTCCTGCAAGGTCGTCCTCGCCGAAGCGGTTTCCTTGGTACCTCCGCGCAAGGCGCACGTCCTCGTCCGTGCCTCTGCGGGAGTGCGGAAGCCTTCCTCGGGAATTGCCTGCAGAGGCGTGTGCTGCAGAGGCTGCGGGTTGGGGTCCTCGCTGGACTGCACAAAATCGTCCAGGTAGAAGTGGCTTGTGATGAACGAGGTGGCCTTGCGGTCCGGCTGGTCCAGGGGCAGCGGCTCGTTCCGCTCAAGGTAGCCCACCACCTGCTCAAAGCGCGGGCGCTGGTTGAAGCCGTGCGCCCGAAGTGCCTTCTTTTACTGTTGCGCAACTTCGTCCGCCGCCCGTTCCACGCCCCGGCGCTCGGCCCGCGCGTAGCGCAGCTGGGGTACCTGGCGGTGCACGGCCTCCGTCAGCCGGCTCACGTCGTCCAGGTGCCGCTGCCCCTCCTGCGCCTGCCTGCGCTCGCCTAGCCAGTTGTTGAAGGCCCGCGCCTCCTCCAGTCCTCGGTAGCGCTTCAGCAGCAGCGGCTGCAAGTTGTAACTGGGGTACGTCCTGCGGAACCACCGGAGCATCCGCGGCTCGTTGCGATTCAATCGCCAGCATCTGTTATACCAGACCGTGCCCCGTGTCAGCCGGTCATCAAAACAAAAAGCGGCCTGTCCCCCCCCTCTCCAGCAATGCGCAGCTCGCTGCTGCTCTCTTGTGAGCTGAGGCGCTTCCGGTGGGCCGGTGCCTCAGCCGGTGCCCTCAGGCCTCCTCCGCCGTGCCCTTATCCGCCGGCGTCTCAACCCGCTTTGGCTTGCGCTTTTGGAGCCACACTCCCCCTCAGAGAGTTTAAGCCGGCTCAGTAGGCACGTCCTGCTTCGGTTTGTTCTTGCTCCCAGGGGCCTGCCCCGCCGTTTCGGTTCCGGCGCAGCGTCCTGCGTAGCGTGTGGCGCAGCGTGTGGCGTAGCGTGTGGCGCAGCGTGTGGCGTAGCGTGTGGCGTAGCGTGTGGCGCAGCGTGCGGTGCCTCCGGCGCAGCGTGCACCTCCGCCTCTTGCGCCTCCGCCTCGTGTTCGGTTGGCTCCATTTAATTATACGTGGTCAAGATATAACACGAACGACAAAGACGACCCGCGAAGCCGGACGACGTTGCCGTCCAGGTCGGTCAGGCGGAAGCGCATGTGCCTCAGGGTAACCGGGCCCCTGACAGCCACGAAGTGCCCGTCGTCTGAGCCCGTCTCCACAATGGTACCCACTCCGCTCTTCAGCGTGATCTTTGAGAGGATGTCGTCGCCCAGGTTGCCCAGCACTCTGCTGGCGTTGGCCAGCTGGGCGCAGCGCAGGTAGACCTCGTTGTGCGCCATCATTTTGAGAAATTCGAAGCCCTGCTGCCCGCCTGAGACGAAGCTCGGGCCGAGCATGTGGTCGATGCTGAAGGGCTTGGTCGGAGAGGCGGCCGGCGCGGAGGGGTAGTCCGCGGCATCTGGGAATTGCTGGCGCAGCTCCAGGTCGTTCAGGATCAGCCGATTGCCGTCGTAGGCAACGCTCAGGCTGTTTGTGGTCTCGCCGTAGGTGGCGGTGGCAAAGTTGGAGCTGATCCAGGCGGCCAGCCGTGCGCCAGTGTACGCGCCCTCGGGCAACACCGCCCAGTTCAGCGTGCCCAGCGCGGCGTCAACCCAGTAGAGGTAGCGGCCCCGGTCCGTCGAGAGGAAGCTGTCGGCCAGGCGGATCGTGTAGACGGCAAGCCGGGCGTCGCTCTGCAGGTGCAGGGACTCCCCCAGGTCCACCTCAAAGTCGCTGTCCGAGCCGGCCACCCTCTTGCGGCTGTCCACGTAGATCGTCGTCATCCTTTTCCATAGGAGGCCGCCCGTTCTGCGGACGACGGGCGGCTGGACGGCTGCGACGGAAGTGCAGCAGGAGATGGTCTCGCATTTAGCGTTGATCAGCGTGGAGCTGGCGAACAGCTTCTGGCCCAGGAAGCTGAGCGCCGCTCCCATCGGCGTCTTTTTCAAGTGCGAAACGCTCTTCAAAGCGCTTGTAGAACATTTCGTTCCTCGGCTTCAGGTAGTAGACGAAAAGGACGCTGTAAGGTTCCCGCGTCGCCTGCTCGTACAGCCGGTACAGCTGCTCCTTCGGCAGCAGGGCGCTCAGCTCCTCAATAACGGCGTCCAGCTCGTGCTGGTTGCGCAGCCTCCAGCAGCAGAGGAATTGCTGGTTGACCCGCACGGCTGCGCTGATGAGCCGCAGCTTCTGCGAGCTCACCCAGGTGCTTATCTGCATGTGACGGCCCCTGATGAAGAGAGTGTCCAGGGCGCCGTGTGGTTTATGCAATTGCGGCATGTCCGCAAGGTCGTCCAGGATGATCAGCACCTGGTACAGTTTCTTCATCTCCAACTTCTTGGACGTCTCGGTGATCTTGCGCTGCTGCTGGATGATGCGGCGCAGCGCCGCCTCGTCCCAGTCCTCCCAGTAGGCTTGCTCTCGTTCGGTGTTCACCCCCAAGTCCTCCTCGATATACTTCTTGACGGGGATCCAGCCATCGTCGAGCCCAATCGAAGGACTGAAGATGTAGATTCTCTCAAACACGCCGCGATACTGCTCCAGAATCAGGCTGATCAAAGTCACGGTTTTGCCCGATTTTGATGTCCCGAGGAAAATGCCCGTGCACGGAACCAGTGGCACCACGGGGTCCGAGGATTGTTTGCTGCTGTATTCTGGCACAGGAAACAGCTTGATCTTCCCCATTCACTCTTTTGCCTTTACTTCCCGAATTCGAAGCCGGGAAGCCGGGCGGCGAGTCTGTCAGTGCATCGGTGTGTACCGACGCACTGCCGGTGTTTTCCGCGCAATCCGGGCGGCGAGTCTGGGGGCGTAGTGCTGTACAGCACTGCGCTCCCAGAGTTTTCAGGGATAAACCCAAGGGCTGGTATGCAGCTGAAGTACTTTGGAAGCAAAGCGTGGTTAGCTCCTCACCTGGACCGGCTGCTGGGGGACGTCGCCGTGCTTCACTCTCCCTTCTTCGGTTCTGGAAAGCTGGAGTACTACCTCGCCGCCCGGGCCTGGAGGTGCGCGGCGTCGACGCCTTCGAGCCCGTCGCAAACCTGCACCGCTGCTACTTGAGGCGAGACCCGGTCTTCCTGCGCTCCTTGCTGCGCCTGGTGGGGCGCTGGGTGGACAGGCGCTTCTACTCCGGGCACCTTCTGCCGGGCGCGCTGAGAGGCCGTGCCGGGCGCCGGGCCGCCTGCGCGTACGTCCTGCTGCGCAACAGCTTCTCGGGAAAGTGGGGCTCCTTCGCACAGCAGCGGCCGCTGGCACTGAGCAGCGTGCGGCGTCTCCAGCAGCCACCCTGCAACGTGACCGTGCGGCGCCAGGACGCGCGTCAACGACGTGCCCGAGGCCCGGGAGCTCTACAGCGGGGCCGACTCCATCACAAGCCTGTGCTCGGGCAAGAACAGTTCCAAGCCCGAGCTGCTCGTAATGCACCGGGGCAATCCTGTTGCCACAGCAGGATTGGGGGAAGCAATCCTGTTGCCACGCCAGGATTGACAATGGCAATCCTGTTGCCACAGCAGGATTGGGTGGAGCAATCCTGTTGCCACAGCCAGGATTGACGGCAGCGTGTGAGTGGTGAAAAAACACTCTGTCAGCGATGCTGCGAGGACAGCCTCGCTGACGGACCTCCGGCGCTGGCCCGGTGATGGGTTTTTCGGGCAAAAAAGCGAAGTCGGAATTCCGACTTCGGTGGAAGAATCCCGACCTCGGGCGGCGCAGGCTCGGTAGGGCTTCAATGCCGGGCAGGTTCGCCGAAGGCAGTTGTCCCCCACAGGACAACTGGAAAAATTTTTTTCACGGTCGTCTAAGCCGACAACTTCGACATTTTGCTTTGCGAAGCCTTTCCGGAACTTGGTACAGCCAGTACCCAGTTCAAGTTCCCAGGTCGTGGATGCCGCCCCATCGCCGTGGTGGACGCCAAGACGGCCATCAAGATCGTAATGGTCTCTCTCTTTAGAGGGGGTTTTCCAAATGGCTTATATTCTACCTGAGAGGCTTCTAGCACTCGTCCGTCCAGCATTTGACCTCGTCCTGCGAAGGATTCGAAGTCTAAAACGCTGCGTGCAGGCGTGTGGCTGCAAAATAGAGACCCCTAGATATGCGCTGCAATTTGGCTCCAGGTTGCATTTCAAGCGATGTCAAGCTTTGCCAAAGGAAACCCCTTTTCCCTTTTTTTCGGGGACCCCTTTTTTTTGGACCCCTTTTTTTCTTTTTTTTTGTTTTTTCTTAGCCCTGCAAAGGTTGGCTCGCTTGAAATGCAACCTGGAGCCAAATTGCAAGCATATCTAGGGGTCTCTATTTTGCAGCCACACGCCTGCACGCAGCGTTTTAGACTTCGAATCCTTCGCAGGACGAGGTCAAATGCTGGACGGACGAGTGTCAGAAGCCTCTCAGGTAGAATATAAGCCATTTGGAAAACCCCCTCTAAAGAGAGAGTCTTGCCTTTTCCTTTTCCTTTGTCCTGGCAAACTTACATCCGCCTGAATCCAAAATAATCCACTCCAGGAGTGTATCCAGAATCACCACCATCTGAAACCATGAAAACAGCGTCCGATGCCTCGCTGTGACTATCACATTCCTCAGGAATAGTGCCAGGCGGTGTACCCAAATGAAACATGCGGACCTGACAAATCACACTGCTGCTGTGGCTGTTGTTAAACGTTGCTGCTGAAAATGTCCGCTATCCGCTGTTGTAGCTGAGCGGTCGCGATGTTTGCAGACTTTGTGGCGGTCAAGGCCACTGGTGAATGCTCTTCGCGATAATCAAGCTGCGGACTATAGTGATGTTGCATCGACAACAGCAAGTGCTGCATCAGCCAACACTAGAGCTACCAACTTAGCTCAACACCTAAGGCGGACCGCACCGGAGCTGTCGGACAAGAAGCAGGTGGTTACAGAGATGGAGCGTGGCGCTTGTGAAATTCTGACAGTTTTGAGTGCAGATATTTACAATGTTGATGACTTGCAAGCTCAGCCCGTTTCTGAAGCGATGGCAGGTGAACGCAATATTCCCATCTTCTTCGTCGCGTGATCTGTGCACCATCAGCAGGAGCCAGCATTCAGTTGCTAATTCTGTAAAGCGTAGCAAGCAGGTTTTCTTGCAGGAATTGTGCCGAACAAGAATTACGACAAGTCTGGTACAGCCATGGCAAGCGGTTTAGACCATTCGGAGACAGGTTACTTTGATTGAGATATTCGAGGCAAAACTGGCGTTGAGTTTGACCAGACCCATTCTTGGTGCTTTTTGCGTGCGAGTTGGACGCTCAATAGGCATGCAAAATCTACTCTGTTCGGGTGCACGTTTGAGGCAGCGCATGGCAGGCCGTACGACGGCTATGTGTTTGGGATGAATAAGCCCCACCGCAGCACAAGGGTGCCGCTTTCTGGACAGGCAGAATCTGGCTGGGCAGGAATGCTTGGGACAAGCGGAGATCGAGCAAGCCGATTTGCAAAAGGTATCGTTCCTGGTCCTGGCAATGCAGTCAGGCAGCGTAAGGCGCTACTTGGCTGAGTTGATGGCTCATCCGGAGCCCAGTAAGCCTGGGGATGAAGCAGCGAGTGATCCAAAAGCGTGATTCCTGAAGGGCCGGCAGCTTCAAGACACGAGGATTGTAAGCGACGACAGGCCTCTTGCAGATTTGATGCCGAGTGAGAGCATGGAGTTGCAGGAAGACAGCGCGCATGGGAAAAGAGAGACACTGGACAGTCCGGAGCGTGAAGCCAAAAGCAGACACACAGACGCAAGTCTCAGTCCGCCATTCTTTGCTGGTGGTGTAGACGACGCCGTGGTGAGATGGTAAAGGCGTTGGTCTCCGGACCAACGTCAGATAGTGGCCGGGGTTCGATTCCACCCTGGTACACGGAAAAGTCTCAAGTCAGCCGACTGATGCCACTAGGCCCAAGGCGGCAGGGTGAAAAAAAAACAAAAAAACATTTTTTGCTGGTGGTGTGCAGATGGTTGAAGAACCTTCCCAGGAAGCAGATGGTGAGTGGGAGTTGCTGGAATGTGATGGAACTGGTGACGGTGATTTGGAGGAGGAAGAAGATTTGTGCAAGGAGGAGGAACATTACGAGCAGGGCGAACTGAAGCCGAAACAGTTTCCGGGTGAACACCCACCTGAGCTTTCTGAAGAGGAAATGAACGAGCTGGACGAGGCTGCAGAAGTCATTGAGGTTGAGAGGCTCAAAAGCCTTGGTGTTCTGCTTGCCGGTGATTCGGCGGACCCCAATCTGCCGAGTTGTCCACGAGGTTTGTCAAGACGTGGCGACACCGAAATGAGCGATGGTTCAGACAAGCCAGATTGGTGGCAAGAGAGTTCAAGGCCGCCGCCCCGTGGTTCTCGGAGTCGTCCACGTTTGCTCCCAGCAGTATTCAATCGACCCTGAGGCCCCTGAGGCGCATCTTCCTTACAACGTTGCATTTCAGCAACCCAGTGTGGGTTATTGATGTGAAGGATGCCTATTTGAATGTGCCCCAAGATGAGTCAGAGTGTGTTTACGTGATCGAAGCACCAGCAAGCGTGTGCGGCCATTTTGGTGTGCAACACATTTCTTGGAGATGCGCGAGGCTGATCCCAGGCCAGCGCATAGCAGCCAACCGGTGGTTTGATTATGTGGATAAGGTTTTGTGCAGCGCCAAGCTTGAGAGTTTTGCGCAGGTTCCGACAATTTACAGAGGTACAGTTTGCAAAACAATGTGTGCAAGTTTGCATGTGGATGACTGAATGCTTTCCGGGCCTGTGAATGCAGCAGAAGGTGTCATGGACTTGAGTAGGAAAACGGTAGTATTGCGGGACCTTTCGTCCGGGTCGGTGACAAGTTCGAATACTTGAAGAAGGTGTTTGAGTTCGTCCCGGTATGGTCATCAGGATGAACGAGAAACACTTGGTGAAGATGGTGGAGCTTTCAGGTGTCAGTCGTTCGTTTTCCAAGAAAGTTCCATGCCCAGCAGATGCTCTTGCAGAGGATGAGTCTGATGAGTTGGACGCAGAACGGACCAAGACGTATCGCAGCTTGGTCGGTGTCATGCTTTACATTGTTTCTGACAGGCCGGATATAGCATTCACTGTGCGAACCTTGAGTTCGAGAATGGCGAATCCCAGTAGTGAAAAGATGTTCAAGATAGCAGTTGGACTGGTTGGTTATTTACAATTCACACCAGGTGTGGGAATTTTGCTGAAGCAATCTAGACTTTGTTTTGGTTCTTTTTCTCATGTTTCCCTCGCATCTTGTGCAGGAGTTGGCGCGGGAGTGGAAGCTGGACGTGTCTGAGAAGGCTGGCTGTTGATTTTTTTGTGCCCACACATGTGCTGCTGTGGCTCTGCAGGTTGAGTTGGCGCAGGATGTGCCCGAGAAGGCTTGCGCTGTTGACTTCTTGCGTCCCAGCATTGCGGCCCCGCAGGCATTGGAGCGTGATGCGGTGGTGAAGCAGGCTCGGCTGTTGTGCGCCCCGCCAAACAAACGAGAGCCCTTGACCTTGCAGGAGCTGGTGGGCGATGTGCTGGAGAAGAAGGCCAGTAGCTGTTGACTTGCTGTTGCTTGTTGTGGACTGCCCGTGTCGCATGCTGCTTTGACAAAGGAGCTGGCAAGTGACGTGCCTGAGACTCCTCTTGAGGCCGGCAGCTGGGTGTTGACTTTGCGCGCTGTTCAAACGCATGGCTGTGGCCCGCAGGACATGCTGCAGCCGCTGTTGACTTGTAGCCCCAACACATGCTGCTCTGACCTTGCAGGAGTTGGCGCGTGATTGGAATTTGAACGTGCCGGAGAAGGCCGGCAGTTGTTGACCTTCGCAACTAGACTCACAAAGGCTGTGTGTGTGTCCTGGCAGGAGAGCAAAAGCGAGCTCACCATTGAGCAGCAGACTGAGGCTAAGAGGAAGATCTCATTGCGCGGCTGCCTTGCAGCGCGTTCTTGACATTGACAGGTCCTTGATTTGTTGGGCGACAAGCAAATTCTGATCACAGATGAGGAGAGCTTGTGTTTTGCAAAAGGTTGATGGAGCTTTTGTTTTTGAGGAGGATGATCCGGGGTCGTCTTCCAGCCAACGCCCGCATCCGGATGTGACCGTTGCATCTTGGCTGACGCAGAGTTTGGGCAGACTCACGTGAGCTGTGCCACGCAAGGCCTTGCGCAAAGAGCCGCAGTACTTGGAGGAAATCCGCGAACGCTTGGACAAGCAGCGCCGGAGCCCGCCCACCCTGCCAGTGACTCGTTTAAATTCATGAGCATGCAAGCGTGCTTGACAAGAGCGGCTTGTTCAGCCCAGGGCAGCACCAACTAGTTGACGAGAAGAGGAAAGGTGCCGCGGCGGCTGCCGCTGACAAGCGGACGGCAGCTGACCAAGCGGTTGTGAAGAAGGCGAAGAAAAAGCAGGAGACAAATTGGCCAGGCGCATGGTTCAGAAGTTCAGGGATCAGTTGCTTGCCGTTGCTACCAAATGTCAACGTTGCCACCTCTTGTGTTTTTTCTTGAGCTTGATCAACTTGCGCCACCCCCTGAAAGTTGCTGGACAAGTACATTCCTGATGCTTGCTGGCCGATGACTTGAGTTCCGGCGAGCTGACGATTGAGGGCGCCCAAGCCAAGTTGCTGGCGTGGAAGAAGGCTGTGGCTGTGAGAGGGGACGCTCCTCAGAAAGAAGACGATAGTAAGCGCCCTGAATGAGACAGCGTTAGAGAAAAGGGAAAATGATGCACTTGTGCCATTGACCTTCAAACGGCAAAGCTGCGTCGTTTTTGCTGCAGGACGTGAAGATGAAGATGCCGCTGTCTCTCAGCAGAAGGACGGCTTAATTGCTTTGTTGTTCTCTGCTGCTGTGGCAATGTCAATGGAGCCACATGTTCCAGACCCTGAAGCCTTGGCAAGTTATTTGGACTGCCTGGGCCCCATGGAGCTGCGAGAGCTCTACGCTCTAATGTGCATGGTGCCAGTTGCGCGTTTGAAGTAACATCGCTGTGTTCCAAGATCGTTATCGAGATGGTGATCTGCGCCATGGTGCTACGAGCTACACGCCGCAGTTTGCATGGAGAGGACGTTGCCTGTCAGACAGATGTGTTTCTTGTGTTAGCCGCGCGCCACATTTTTCTTGCAGCACGAGGTTGATCAGCCACGATGCCTCGAGTTTTTCTCCGGAAAGTCAGTGATCGCGGAAGCTTTTGCTGCGGCTGGTGTGGCCTCGAGGGCGTTTGACTTGTGTCGACCCTTGTATATACTGCAAGTGCGCCAGACTTGTTTTCGTGGCTCAGCCATTTTGCTCACATGCTTGTCCTGTGTGGAGATTTGCTGTTGCAAAGGTTCCACCATTGCTTTCCGGGGCTGCTGAGGAAGCGTGTGTCACGACCTTCTTGAACCCGTTGTGCAGCTGGTCGGGATGTCCAGCGTCCTTGAACTCATGGCCGGTTCCTACGCCCACTTTGCCACGGTTTGCGCAAGCTTCTGCTGGATAAATTCAGCAACGCATCTCCCACCCGTACGTTGCGCAAGGAAACGTGCTTGCTGGGATCACAGTGGCCCTGGCGCTTGTGGCGGGGGTGCTGCTTTGGATCTGCTCTTATTGAGCAGTTGTTGGTTCGTTGGCTCCGCGAGAAGGAACAGCAAGATTTCGGGACATGCTGCCTCAAGCAACATAGTGTCAGCTTGGGGATGTTTGGTGCGCCAACCCAGAAACCGGTGCACATTTACAGCGCAGATTTGATGGACATTTCCTTGCCTGACCCTGTGCAGCTCCCAGCTCCTTGCCCAGCCAGCTCTGCCCCGGTGTGCCGACAGTGTCGCGATTGCAATTTGTGCGTGCCAACCGTGTCTGGCTGCCTTGTTGCTTGCAAAGCCTGCCCAGGTACACAGACCGTTCAACGTCTTGCGGGCGCTGGCGGTCTCAGGCAAACGCAGGAGTATTTGGAGATGCGGCAAGCTCAGGTCTGACGTGATTGTCACTCAACGTGCAAGTGGCTTGCGGCTTGCCAAGGCTTGGAACCTGTGTCTATCAATGGTGGGATCAACGTAAAGCTGATCTGCGCAGCTCCGGGACTGCAGGGGGACCACTTGCCAGGAACGCCATCGATGTGTTTGGACTCAAAGAGTCCGCTAATTGGTGCAACATGGTGCTGCAGCGTGCCAGACCCTTGCGCTAGCCAACCTTGGATGCAAGCGACTTGGGGTTGAAAAATAACTTGTGTTGGTGACTGACGCACGTGCGACTTATGATTGCGGACACATGTCACGCGTGGTTGTGTGCGTTCATCATTGATTGGTTTGCCCAAATCCTAAAGCATAAGTTCTGAAACCCGAAACCCGTAACAGACCCGTGACGGACCGTCCTCTTCATTTTGTCAAGCACGCCGCCCGTGACAGACCCGTGACCGCCCGTGATTTTCCGCCAAGCGCCACAGTTCAGGTCACAGCTGGAAACCCAAGCAGAGCCGGAGGCCGTGCTTTTTCTCACGTCAGCAATTTGCTTCGCAGGATCCTTCGTATGTCACACGCTCTCCCCTTGCCAAGACCGACTTGCGTGTGTGGATGATCTGGAACGCCCCGCTCAATGTGCAGAATGGGCCACTTGCGCATCTGCATGAGAAGCCGCTTGCGGCTGTGAAGTCCAAGCCACAACCTGGCCCTTCAGCGACAAGCGCGGGTTCTGATCTGGCAGATGTGGATGATGCCATGTTGGCAGTGCAACGCAACAAAGCCGCACGTGCAGCTTCAGGGCCAGCAGCAGCAACACCTCAAGCAGCAGCACCAGCAGCCGTGATGGAGAAGATGGTGTCTGCCACTCGGGCTGACGCACTGTACGACAAGCAGCAGTCAGCGCTAGCTAAACACGCCCAGTCGGCGGATGCAGCAGCCAAGCTAGAAGCGGATCGGGCGGCAGAGGCGGAACGCTATGCGGCGTCGGTGGCAGCAAAGCAGCAGCGTCAGCAGCAGCAGCAAGTTGCAGATGCCGCAGCAGCGGAGGTGGCCAAGCAACAGAAGGCCTCGGAGGCTGAACATGCAGCGGGGGCCCAGACAGGCCAGTTGCGGCAAGTTGCGGCAGACGCTGAAGAGGCGGCGCGCGTTGCTCAGGCGGCCTACGCAGCAGCAGTAGCGGCGGTCGAACAGGCGTCGCGTGACTTGCAGCGACAGAAGCAATCAGCAGAGGCCGCGCTCGCGGCGTCAGCCCTGGCGGCCACACGCGCAGAGCACAACTTGCAGCAGGAGCAGCAGCGGAAGCAGCAGCGGCAGCAGGAAGAGGAGCTGACAGCTGCGTCGCAGCAGGCGGTGGAAGTTCTAGAAACATCTGGTTTGGCACCAGCAACGATGCCAGAGCCACCTGAGGCCACCTCAACATGGCACAGAGCCTCCGCAGCCAGCCACACAGCTCACGCAGAGGCGTTGGCAAAGCTACACAATGCTTCGGTGGACAAGGGGCGTGACTGCTGCCATGAAGAAGACCGACCATGTTGCGCCGGAAGCATCCGCCTCCAAGATGACAACAGCGTCAGTGCCGTCGACCCGAGAAGTGATGTTGGGGGGTCCCCGCTGACGTCGAGGGGAAGTGCTACTCTCGCCGCGCTGCGGCCAACCTGCTCAGCACAACAGCCAGGCGAGGATGGCAGCTTTGAACAGCAACCTGAGAAACCAGCTGCTGAACTTGGATCGCCCTGATCACCTCCCTCTGCAAGTGCAACGGGGACCTGGGCGCGCTGAACGCGTCGTTTGAGACGGAGACGATCAACGAGGAGTTTTCGCGGAACACCTCCACGCTTGAGCAGGAGGTGATCAACAAGTACGGATCAGCGAAGGCGGAGGAGGTGATGAACTACAAGAGGAGGACAGGTCTGACGCAGGATGACCCAAACGCTCCTGGCACCACCTTGTTCTTGCTGGCCAAAGACAAGATGCCTGGTGCTCATTTTTCTGGGTAGGGCTTCTTGTGCGTTGCTTTTGCGCATGAATATGTTTCAGAGCAATATGGTGCCGGTTTGAGGGAAAGCGGCAATGACCACCGCGAATGGGTGCGTGCATCCTTGCACATGGGCGTGCTTCGCATGTGAGGCAAGCGCCTTCGCACGGCTGGTGGCAGTCGATGCTGCGAATATCAATCATGTGAGCAAGCTCATGTCGCTTGGCTTGCAAGTGAGTTGAATGAGGGAGTATGGCTTTCTTTCAGTCATGTGGCAGCGCTGCTCCCGACCTAGGAAGCCACCTGCGGCCATCTTCAAGAAGAGAACCATGTTGCCTGAAGTGGCGCCATCGCCCCAGCCCCAGGTTCCAGGCGTGTCGCCTCCCACGCCACAGCCTGAGCCGCCGCAGGCCAACAAGCCCAAGAAAAACAGAGACCACGCCCCTGCAGAAGGGGCAATCACTTGCGACTCAGGCAATTGTTGTGGTTGCAGTGCTGTGTCGAGGGCAAATTGTTTTGCGCGTGGCGAGGCGCTCAAGAAAAGTCGGAGGCGCTGGAGCTTTCAACTCAGCTGGGAACGATTGAGTTTGGGCAGAGTTTGAAGGCGACTGTGGAGGCTCACGCTGCGAAGTTCAAGGAGCTGTACTCCGCGCTGCGCAGCTTGGTGGCCTCCCAGGTGAACACGGAGGAAGGCTACTTGCCGTACGTCAAGCAGTTCCTGGAGGCGAGCCGGAAGCCCCGAAGATGGCGGCGCAGGGCGTGGTGAAGTCTTTCAAGGTCAAGAACGCGCCAAAAAAGAAGGCCAAGGCAAAGCCGTGACTTGTTTGTGCATTTAGTTTCAAGCTGGCAGCCAGTTGCCAACTTGGGTGCCCCAAACGGCTTGAGCGCTGCAGATTTGAGGCTGCCATCATCTTGATCTTCCGCCCTCCGAGGGCATCTCTACGCTTTTTTAGCTTTCTTCGCAAGACTTTGTGCCAGATTTCCCGGGCAAAAAGCAAGGTGAAACATATGAAAGCAGGTATGCTTTTCAGAGCAGATGCGGTTTGCCTGAGGTTGCTGGCGTGTTGGCGTAGGGCTCGCACATGGCTTTTCGAGCTCGTGAAAAAAGAAGATCTCTGGCTAATCGGTTGAGTCTGCACTTGATGCTACGCCAGACACGTTGAGCGCTGCTGACTTGCCCGCGCTTTAGGGTTTAGGGTGCGCGTCGCGTGCAGCTGCCAGGTACCAGATTGAGATTGAATTGGGCCGCCAGAAGAGGCGCAAAAAACAGTCTCTCGCTTGAAGTACTTGCAGTGTCAAAAGCGCTCGCATCCGTTGGCTGTCTCAGGAATATGAACGAGTGGGACAGTCGTGGGTGCTCTATACTTGCTGAAGAAGTGGGATCTGGTGTACCCGGAATCACATTGCGTTCCACCCCTCGCTGCTTCTTTCAACTAAGGCAATGTCTGTCAAGAAACCTGCAAAGATTGCTGCAGCCTTCCAGCAAGATGGGGTCCACGGCATGACTATCAATCAGTTCGCTACAAGCCGTGAGCGAGATGGTCAAATTGCAATTCCCTCCATACACGGCCAACATCCCACTGCTGACCACCAAGAAGCTCGACGTGGAAGTTGGCGACAAGAGTCCGTGTAGCTGAAGAACGACCGTTTGCTGATTGATTGTGTGTCAAGCTCAGGTGCAGCCTTTTGAAGTGGCGATGGTGTTGCCTTCAGACATGCTGTTTGATATGTGCGCGCGGGGTGAGGCAGTCAGGAACAAATGCTTGTTTGGCCCTCACGGGGAGGCCAGCGTCGGACAGTGTTGGGGCAAGGAGGACCCAGCGTTTCTTGCTGGCTTGGGCGCAGCCTCCTCAGACCTCTCCACGTGCGTCCCTCTGTCGTTTCATGAAGACGGTGTGCCGAATTGGCACGACTCCACTACCACTTTCATATCCTTTTCCACGCCCATGGCGCGTGGGGACAGTTGGGCCACCAGGTGCTGTGTTGTGGGGTTGCTGACGTGGCAGATGTGTACTGAAACTCGTGCCGCCATCCTCAGTGTCATTGCGTGGGATTTGCAGCAATTGCGTGCTGGTGTGTGGCCAACTACTGATCACACAGGCACGGAGTTTCAAAAGGCAGCTTCAGGGCCAATAGAGCTGGTCAACGAATGGGTCGCTTCGGGGACTTGGAGGCAGCAATGCCCGCGCATAGCCTGCAAACAAGGCATTACAGATGCTCTTGGATTTGTGGTGCTGGGCATCTCGGACAAACAGTCATCTATCATGTGGAGATTTTTCGACAAACGCTCAATGGAGGAGCACCGATTGTCTGCATACTCTGGAGGACCGTTCCTTGTGGCTTCAGGTGCCTGGCTCTTCTAGGCCCCGCAGATTGTGGGACTGCGCCTTGGGCAACATTGGGTGGTGTTGAAAGGAAAGGAGAACCACCATTTTCAAAAAGACACCCATTTGAACACCTGGGTTGTTAGCTTGTGTGTGTGTTGGTGTTGCGCTTTGATGTTGGCTGAGTCTGTGGTTGCAAACGTGGCGTTAAGGTATGCGTTTGATTCATCTTGGCATTTTGCGTGATGTGGTGGCCAGCACACTCGTGAGTCTGCTCCTGAAGAAGGAGCTGCGCAACTATGTGGGATTGGGCGCTGATGCAACATCTGACGTTGTGTTGCGTCGCTTCACAATCTTGGCGAAGGAATGGGCGCGCGAGCAAAACTGGACTTATCCATACCTCCACTCACGGAGTCTGCAAGTCCTACCCAGAGCTTGACACTCGAGTGAAGGCTGCTTGCACTCGCGCCTTGTTCGAGTTTGTCACCAAAGTTGCGCTCGAGATTGACATTTGCTTGCGTTTGGAACCAGATGTTTTTTCATTGACTTGAAACTGCTTGTGTGGGGCTTTCTTTTTTCAATTGCTTTTTCGTGACTCGCGGACCCAAGGGAGCTGCTCATGCCGCATGACAGCCCGGGCAGCCACATATTTGAATCCCAGCTGCGAGCGGTCATGTGCTTCTCTCTCAGTGCGGCGCTTTCAATCTGGAGCAAAGGCGAGCGGCCTCATCTGTCAGACGCGGAGGCTGCAGAGTCTTCTTGGCTTGGCTGCTTACATTTGGTGTGCTACCAGGCCTTGGCCTCCAGAGCCCTCACACGCGGCAAGTTTTTTGTGGCGGGTGCGCCCAAAACATCACCACATTGCGCACCTGCTGAATGAGACTCGGTGCTGGAAGCTGAACCCAATGGCGGCGTCCACATTTTTGGATGAGGATCATATGAAGCAGCTTCGTGGTGTGTCGTCTGCTTGCCACCCAAAGACGATGCTCAAGGCGTGGGCTCGTCGCTACATCTTGAAGAGATCTCTTTTGTGGCAGCGGATGTGACCCTCTCGTGCGGCCGTGCCGTGCAATGCCCCTGCGGGAAAGGTCAGCTTCAAGAAGGACGTTGATGTCGAGCCGGACGAGACCGAGACTGTCTACCACGAGCGCGATGACGATGCAATGAGTGAATTGTCAAGATGGTCTGGCGAGTCCGAGATCCCCGAGAAAATGGTATGGTTCAAGGAAGTACTCGACGTCGACGAGAACGGGGAGATCACTTATCTTGAAGACCCAAATCTTCCAAAAGTGTTTATTTAACAGAACCATGCTTAAATCATCGATGTTCGTTGGAAAACATTGTTTATTTAAACACTTTTCGCTTAAATAAGCATTGTTTCATGGTAACATTGCTTAATTAAGGACTTTTGCGGTCTTAATTAAGCATTGTGCCGCTTAAATAAGCAATCATTGCTTAAATCGTGTTGATATATAAAAATGTCAAAATGCTTAAATAAGCAATGTTTTTTAAGCAATGTTTTCAGCATGATCACGTGCACGCATGTATATCGATCGATCATATTTTTTAATTTCAATGTTACAGCAGGCATGCAAGAATAATGAGTTGTGAGCTGTGTTCTTGTCGATTTTTTTGTGGTGCAACATGCAGCTGCGTGGAATCACGCGCAGGAATTCATGCGCACCATGCCTGTGCTTCATAACGCCTTTGCGTAACATGCGTGCGAAATTGCAGCTGTTTTGAGAGACCAAGATCAATTTAGCCATGGCCAAAGTTCGTGCTAAGAACACTGCCACTGCCAAAGACATGATGGGTTGCTTTGTCCTGTGGAGTCGAGAGATTGATGTGGAGAGCTTCAGATTGTCAGAGCAGCAGGTCATAGTCCAAAATGAAAGGCTTTTCTCTGAACTCCTTGAGAAGACGGTCAGGCCAGGACAGAAGGAAGTGCAGCAGGGTCTGAGTATGGCCTATCAGATTGGTGTGGACGAAGCCAAGGCTATTTCCAAAAGTATCTGCAATGCGTTCAAGTTTGCTCGAAGCAAAATCCAAAGCTGTTCCAGTGGAAAGAAATTGGAGCCTGCAGTGTGGAAGTTTGTGCAGAGGCTGAAGACTCTTTCTGCCAGCAGCTCTAGCCCCAGCTCTCGCAGATCTCTTGATCTCGAAGGTAGTGTTGAGGAGGTGGCTCTTAAGAGAAAGCTTGAGTTCGGCGCACCATCCAAGACCAATCCTTGCTATATATGCAGCGGGCAGCGCCAATGCAAAGAGCATGGATGCCAATGTTGCCATGACAGGATCCTCTCGAGATGCTATTTCCATATCTGAGCCGCCAAGCGCAGTGGAGTCATCTTCAGAAACAGAAGCTTTCCAGAAAAAGCCGGGCGCAGCGAAGCCTTATTTTGACCCAGCAGAAGGGTGCTACATCCGGTTGGCTGAAGAGGGCAAGGTTTCGAGGGGAGTGTTGGAAAAGGGGCCTGCCGGTTTTTGCTTGGTTAGATTCGAAGATGAGGAGCCCTTTCCATCTGAAGTGCCCAACTTGTGGCTTGCTCCGCAGGCTGCAGAGTCAGGGCCCAAGCTCAAGAGGGTTCGAGCCACTGGCAAGGGCAAGGGCAAAGGCAAGGGCAAGTCGACCAAGGGCTCTGTTGCTGCATCAGCTCCTGAAAAAGCTGCAGCAGATTTTGAAGGCAATCCCGGGCAGGAAGCTGGCCCTGTGGAGAGCCTTGCAGCAGAGCCTATTCCTGCTGAGACTTCCTCAGCTTCCAAGAAGATTTTGTTTGGAGTGCATGACATCACTGGTTTGCCTGTGGAAGCACAGCCTCCAGAGGGCTGCAAGGGGCAGCATTCGTACACAGTGAAGCTTGATGATGGAGCTATTTCCATCGACGTCCTGTGTAGAAGCAAGGGCTTTTTCGTGAAGAAGCCTGAAAAATGCAGAGTTCAGTTTTCTTGGAGTCTCTATGACAAGCCGGCAGATGCTTGGTATGCTTGCGTTGGAGCATGCAGAGATCATTTGGCGAAGCAGAAGCCGAAGGCAGCAAAGACTTTGAACTGAGAGGCCTTTGTCGCTTTGTGGGCAGAAAAGGTTTTCTTGCTATGCATGTATGCAATTGTTCAGTCCATTTGCTTGATTTTGGTTGCATGCAAGGTTTTCTTGGATTTTTGAAGCGTGAGTTGCTGCAGCAATTTTGGCCATTTGTGCCGGTTTGCTTGTTTTGCCAGGGCCTCAGAAGTGAGAGTGTGGAGCTAGCTTTCGTGTTGCCAGGGCCTCAGATACTCCAGAGTGACTGATGAGACAGATGGCTCACCTGTGCACATGCAGTGGTGTATAATTTGCTCCTTGGTAGGATGCAGTTGGTGAGTGCAGCGGTGTATAATTTGCTCCTTGGTAGGATGCAGTTGATGCTCCTTGGTAGGATGCGTTGCTGTTCATGCCAGAGTCATGCTTGTCGCAGTTGTGGGAGATCCCATGTCTTCACAGGACTCTGATGTGTTGATCCTGAGGTTTGGGCAGCGGGCGGCTGCATGCACTGTTGCCTATCGTGTTTGAGGCTGCGTGGGCGCACATTCTGCATGGAAGGAATTTGTCTTGAAAGCACTTGGCATTGAAGCAGCGTGCTGCATGTTGCTGATCATCTTTCAAGAGGTCTTGGATGCAAGCAGCAAACGTTGCAAGTCCCGCAGCTCCCGGGCAGGAAGCTAGACAGAAAGCAAAGGATTAGGCAAACAATTGAAAATACCATTTTGAGTGGCAGCAGCAATTCGGCGCCATGGCACTTGCCAAGCCCATGGCCGGCGAGGCCCTGCAAGATCTGAGGATCTGTCCCCAATGTGGAACAAAATCCTACATCAGGAAGAAGATTTGCATCAATATGTTTTGCAAAAGCTACTTCATGAGGCAGGCCCCGAACACCAATCTGTGGGTCAGAGGCCCGATCAATGCAGTCTCGAGCCCCAAGCACTGGGACTGGCAGAGCTGGAAAAAGGCTGGGTATGCTGACGGGGTATACCAAGCCCATTTGCAAGCAGAGCTGGACGAGATTGAAGAAGAAGAAGATGAGTCCAGCCCTGTGTATGGGCTGAAAGAGGGCACTGCTGTTATCACAGAAGTGGCTTCATCAGATGAATAGCACATTTTCATATTCTTTTATTACTTTCGTTTCCTCTTTTCTCGTTCTTTATCATTATCTTCATCTTATTTTATTATATTTATTTTATGATTATTTGATGACGTGAGGAATCTCCTTTCCATTTCTAGCTTTTATTGCTATTCTTTTCATGTTGATTGGGAAATAATAAGGAAATAACGTGACTTAGAGATATGAAGACTCAGGTTGTCCACCAATTCACTATCTCTCTATCATTATCCTATCACACCTCCTGGTCTTGTAATTAAGGGAATGAATGGACCAGGAGTTAATCATCTTCCCTTCCCTATCTCTAACCTTTGGAGGTTGCAGCTGGTCATCCAGAAGCTGGTCCCAGCCATCCAGAAGCTGGTCCCAGCCAGCCAGAAGCTGCTCCCAGCCATCCAGAAGCTGCTCCCAGCCATCCAGAAGCTCTCAGCCATCCAGATGCTGTTGGTTTTGAGGGCCCACTTGCTGTTTGGAAGAAGGAATCATACTGGAAGACTTGGAAAAAGGAGCAGGACGCAAAGCAGGATTGGAAGAAGGACTGGAAGAAGGAGGACTGGCCTAAGGAGAGCTGGAAACAGGTCTGGAAGAAGGAGGGCTGGAAGAAGGAGGGCTGGAAGAAGGAGGACTGGCCACAGGAAGATCCAGAAGATGCCGAGGCCCAAGAGTATTGGGGAGGAAATGCTTGGGAGAAGCATTATTTGCCAGACGCTTGGAAAAAGGAGAGGGGCTCGAAAGGCAAGAAGAGAAAGGCTTGGATCGAGGGCCAGATCATGAGCCTCAAGCAAGAGGGCAGGTGGGTTGGAGGCGAGCCATCTGCTTCCTCGAAACAGCTTCGCCTCACGAGAGAGGACTGTTGGTTTTGTTCAATTTGCATGCTGGGTGGAGAGTGACTGAATAGCAGTGTGGCCTGTTGCAACTTGCAGACATGTTTTTTTTCCTGCAGGAGAAAAGCGGTCCTTCCTATGCTTCTTTGCCAGCTGATGTGGAGCAGCCCGAAGAGCCTGCGCTGGAGTCTGAGCTGGATAAGCGCGGGCTAGTGGATGAGTTTGTGTCCATGCTCATGGCAGCAGAATCACCTGAGCGTGTAAGAGGCTTGAATTCAGCATTTAGGTCCTTGGTGGGGGCAGCTCAGGAAGTGCAAGAGGAAGCTGAAGAAGCTCAGGAAGTGCATTTGGATGCTGAAGGTACAGCAGAGTGATCGATGAGACAAACTTGGCAGCGGTGTATAAAAAAAACAAGCAGCGCTCCTTGGTAGGATGCAGTTGATGAGAGCAGTGCTCCTTGGTAGGATGCAGTTGATGAGTGCAGTGCTCCTTGGTAGGATGCAGTTGTGAGAGCTGGTTGCGTTTTGGTTCACCAATGTTTCTCACGCGCAGGCGCTCCTGGGCAGGAGCAGGTGGGTCCCAACCTCAGTTATGTCTGTGCACTTGGTTGATGATCAACCTGGAGATTGCTGTGGTGGTTTTTGCTGGACACTGCATGAATTTCCAGAGTCCTCACTCGTTTTTTTAACAGTTAAAATTTTTAACATTTTTTCAAAATTTTTAACATGTTAAAAATTTTGATTTTCCTTTGACTTTCCTTTTAAACCAGGAATTTTTAACATGTTAAAAATTTTGAAAAAATGTTAAAAATTTTAACTGTTAAAAATTTTTGTGGTAGGAATTATAGTGTTTGCACATGCTGCATGTGTCCATGACTGGCCAGGTGACCATCACTGGTTTACTATATCGGTTTGGTGGCAATCTCAGATCCTTGCTGCAACAATTGGTAGTTGGAATGTACTTGGCAATATGTGGCCAGAGATTGGATGAGAGTTCAGCTGACTTGGTACACAGGGCCAGATCAGGTCCAGGCCTGTGCTGCACTCCCTCAAGCGAATGAGATTGTTTTTCATGGAGGGATTAAGTGCTGCTTTGTGGCAGAAGGTCACCAGCAATGTTTCCAGATGTTTCTGTATGAGTGGCATGCAGGGTGGTTGTGAGAACCACCAGTTTGAGAGCTCACATGCCTCTCTATCTCTGGCTCAGCCACTGCATTGGCCAGGAGACTAGGTAGAGAGCTTCAGACTTTTGGAATTATGTTCATTAGGCGCCTGTGGGTGCAACATGCAGCTGTTGAAAAAGGACATCAGGCCAAACTGCTTGCAAGATGTGCTGTTGGAACAATGGTTTGCAATTGTGCTGCAAGGGGTTCTGCTGCAGCCAATTAGCATGGCGCCTAAAAAACATGGTGGAAAAATGGCCATGAAGATGGCTGCCAAGAGCAAGGCCGCTCCCAAGCACAAGGAGACCCAGAAGACTAGAATCAAACAGGAAAAGACATCTCCAAGGAGAACGCAGAAGGCTAAGAAGGAGACAGATGTAGAAGTCCAGGATTGTGAGGCGCCATCTTCAAGCAAGGAAACCTTGGGCTATCCCAGGGGAACCATTTCGGCCTTGCTCACCAGCTTGCGCTACCAGCCCAAGTCCAAGAAGCTCAGCGCAGAAGAGAAACAAGATGCAGCTAAAGCGCTTGAGGACAGATGAATGTTCCATTGTGGCATGGTTGGAGTTGTTTTTGGTTCTTGTTTGTATTTGCAGGAGTATGAGCAGGGCGATGTGGAGACCAAGAGGCAGATTTTGTCCAATTTGGACAAATATGGAGTCAAAAATTGCAGCTGGGTGCACCAGCTCAGCAAGAGCACAAAGACCCACAATGCCCATACGGAAGATGTCATCAGGAATTTCTACACAAGGCCACTGCGATGCATGTTTTTCTGCTGTCATGTTGCTGCATTGCATGTTGCTTGCGCATTGTCTGGCTCGCGCAGGTCTGCCATCTTCAAAATTGAGGGTGTGGATGAGAGCTCTTTGGCAAATGACGACATGAAACAGCAGCTTGTGGAAGAGATCTTGACGATGTGTGAGTTAAGGTTTGGACATGCCAGGCAGACGCAGCTGCATGATAAGTTTGACATTCTGAGCAAGTACTACTTTGTACATTCTCAAGGCCAGAAGCAAACCACAGGGACTGTGGAAGAGCAGACCTTAGACAGTTCTTGCACTGGCATGAAGGGCATGCAGGTCAAGGACAAAGCTGCCATGGACATCATGATGGGCAAGACCAGCAGCGCAAACCGCCCGGATCCAGAGAACGTCAGCTCTTCCTTTTCTGAGGCATCTGAAAGCTTCAAGTTGCTGCTCAAGGACAAGGCGAGGTTGGCCGCAAATTTGGAAGATCTCAAATTTTTGAAGCACAAGATGAACAGCCTTTACAAGAATGACCCTGTTTGGACCAAGAAGATTGAGGAGTTGGCCAATGCATGCGTCAGTTTGGATTCCTTCTTGGAGGATCTGAGGGCTCACCATGCCAATGGTTTGCCCAAGGATGCTGAGGCTGATTGCCTAGAGCTGGCCAAGTCCTTGGCTACAGTTCATATGCAGGCTCTTACACATGACAAAGGAGGCAAGTCTATGATCAAGACTTTCAAGGCAGTCCTGGATCAGTGAGCATGGCGGCTGGAGGATATTCTCCTGTCAAGCCCCGGCTCGAGATCTCTGGATCCACCCTTGCGGCAAGCTGGAGAAACAGATGTTGTGTTGATTGCTTGCAGGCTGCGCTGACCTTGTGCAGCACGTTGCGTGTTAATAATTGGGAGCAAGCGCGCATGGCTTAAGCAAGACTATCAGACACAACTTTGGGATCTTTTAGGTCTTCTCTTCATGTAGACACCAAAATTCTGAACTTTGCATGTTTCGGTAAACAGAATGTTTTTCAAGAAACATGTTAGCTAGCGCAGTGCCAGGCTATGAGCAATAGCATGTAATTTGCAGTTGCCGGACATCCAATTCTGCCATGAGCTGATTTGGTGCCATGTACAACAAGAGGTCTTTGGCTTCAGAGGACATTGCAGACATTCCAGATGAGAAAAGGTTCAGGCATGACATGGTGGATGTTTTCCTGAACAATGAGCTGAGTAGCGCGAGATCAGCTCGACTGCTCCACAATGCTGCCAGGGCAGGGGCACGACATGTGCAGGATTTGCAAGTCAATCAGTCGGGCTCAAATGCCCAGAGGGACCTGCTCAGAAAATGTTTCAGAAATAGCAAGTGGCCATCAGTGTATGAATTTTCAGTGCCTGGGTGGAACCAAGCCAAGCAATGTGAGCAGCAACATCAATTGGCCATGCTGCTGCCCCACGAACTGTTGCATGCTTTCTTGAAATTAAATTCTGCGGAGACAATGTTGGCCAACCAGCGCAATGTATTGCCTGAGAGGCCTGACCTGCTATCTCATTTGGCGCAGTTGCAGCAAATGGGATTGAATCCTGATGAATTGCTTCTCACAGGCATTTGGTCTGATGGGGTGCCATTCAATTCAGACCGGTCTCAAACTTTGGAAACAATTTCTCTCAACATCTTTGGTGACGATTCTGCCAGATTGCCTTTGACAGCTTTTCCAAAGGAATTTCTGCACAAGAAGAAGACTTTTGAATGCATCTTCGAGGTTTTGCAGTGGTCCTACAAGATTCTGTTAGGAGGTGTGTTCCCAAGCTGTAGACATGATGGGCAGCCATTCACGAACTCTGATAGCTATAGAAGAAAGTTGGCCCGCAAGAGCATTGCATCAAAGCCTGCCTGGCTGAATTCAGAGCAGACTGGGCTTGCTACAAGGATGTCCTAGATTTCCCATCTTGGGCAAGTACAGGCTACATCTGCTGGCAGTGCAATGTGCCTAAAGCCGACCTCAAAAAGTTCGATAGCCACACCTTTGCCAAGTACCTATGGGCACATTCTAATTCAAGTAATTGTTTTTGTTTGAGGTATATATAGATAATTAAATCGCCCCCGAGCCTGTTTTTTCTGGAGGCCCTTGGGAGGATTTTGCTGAATTCAGCCCAAGTCAGGTATCCACTGATCCGCTCTTTGGATTTCTATATCAGGCAAAGGCAACAGAATAAGATGATCTCAAGATTATTCTCTTGCCCAGGCTTTAGCACAAGCTGCTGCAAAATGGATTGGCTGCATGCAGTGGATCTGGGCATCACAGCAGATTGGTTGGGATCTTTATTCTTTTACCTACAGAGTGAGAAGATCAGAGGTGTCAGCAAGTTGCTCCGATGCGCAAAGCTGTTCACAGATATTCAGGAGTATTACAACAGAGTACAAGCAACTGACAGATTGCCTAAGCTTCTGCCAACAATGCTCAGAGATGAAGACAAAGGCAAGGCTAAGGCGCCGAAGTTGAGGGCAAAAGCTGGGGAGGCTCGAGCACTTGTGCCTTGTGCTTTGGAGCTGGCCAGGAAATATTTAGATCCAGTCATATCACAAGAGGAGGCCATGCTACATGCTGCAGAAGCTTTGAATTCCATGTATACTTGCTTGAGCTCTGCTGCTTGGGACCAGGCTGTTTTCAGGGATGCTGCTCAAAGATATTTATTGCTGGCTGGGCAACTGGAGGCGTTCTTTGAAGAAGACAAGATATTCAGAGTAAAACCGAAAGCTCATCAGCTTGTCGAATTGGCCAGGCATGATGTCAATCCTAGTAAGATCTGGACATATCGGGACGAGAGCTATGGACACACCTTGGCGCTCCTGGGTAGGAGACGAGGAGGCAAATTTAGCATGCGTGCTGTTTCTTGCCAAGTCCTGAGGAGGTTTCTTGCAGCTAACAAGCTGCCTCGACTCCAAGCTCGACCTGCTGGCTGCAAAAAATGCTGTGCCATTGCACGGGATAGATCCCCGTCAAAACACAAGTGCATATGCATATGGATCTATATGGTGCATATAGGAAATTTCACATTGCTTAAATAAGCATTTTTTCTTTAAATTATAAACAATGCTTAATTAACAAAACATTGCTTAATAGTCATGGCATTTAAAGTTCTTAAATTAAATAAGCACTTTTGGAAGATCTGGGGACGAGAGTAGGCAATGGGAACGAAAGGGAGAGTGGTATGGCAATGAGGATGGTCCTTACCAGTACGGGAGGTTTCCAAACTCCGCTCTTAATTTTAATTTTCCAACAGCGCAAATGAAAGCATCTGAAACGATGCCCGTGCTTGCCGATTGCTTCATGACTATCGCAGGCATGGCGATGGCCCTTCTCACAATCGCTGGCGCTGCGTTCTTGGCGGCAGCCTTCGACTTGGCTTGTGCCTTGTCGCTTGACGTTGCCGGAGCTGAATTGTTCTTGATGAGCTCGTGCTTACATTTGCAAGCACTTCCCTTCTCACACTTTCCCTTCTACAACGCGAAGCATGCCCCATCTTCCCTCTTTGGTGATGATGATCTGGATTTGGTCTTACCTTTCCCTTTTCCTTTGGGCATGTTCTCCAGCTTGTGTTCCGTCTTCTTGCTGTTGCTGTGAGAAAATGTGCATTCATTTCCCTTCACGCATCCCTTCTCCGCTTTGAAGTGATACCAACATGGGCACCGTCGGACTTGCCGCTCTTGCCAGCGTGACCCTTTGCCTTGGCCTTCGGGAGCGCAGGAGCGGCGTCGGGTCCATTGGATTTCCCTTCTTACCTTTGCCACCCTGGCCCTCCTGTTTGCCAGCAGCCGGAGCTGCATCTTTGCCGCCTGATCTCATCATTGACTTGACCGACTTCTCCTTCATGTCGAGCTTGCGATCCGATTTGATTTGGTGGTCAATCAATGCCAGTAAGAATTCATACGACTTTTGAGGATGCTTGTCTGGCAGCCGATGATAGGCGTTCAGACCAAATTCCATCTTCCTGCTCCCTTTGATCTTCCGGTATAGAATATCTCTGAGAGCCAGCGTGCTGGGCAGCAAATCATACCACTTGTTCCCCTGAATGCAACCAAATTTTTGTCCCCAGGGAAGTCGAGGTTGAATAAGTGCTCGATGTGGTAGACAAGGTCCGTTCGATCAGATGTCCTGAACGATTGCATAACCAATGCCACCAACTCTCGTCCCTTCACGATCACCCCTTGTTGATGTCGTAGTTCCGAGTGTCGCGTAGCATCGAGGTGCACGTCTTTGGCTTTGTCAGGTGCTTGTCTCAACATGTTCTGCATTCCCATGGCCATTTTGATGTCTATTGTAGCGAATCTATCGCCGCCGGAGTCACTCAGCTGATTGAGGTCTGGGTTTAACCCAAGGGCCTGTCCCAACCATTTCGTCCATGTGTCGGTATCTGGATCTGCGCATGCGCTTAGAACATTCATCAGCAATTGCATTTTCCAGTTGTCGAGCTGATGGATCTTTGGCCAAGGGGGAATTGATGAAATCCTCGGTCTCTCGTTCTTGATCTCGCGATCATTCCTCAACCTTCTGCGCCCCCTCCGTGTTCGATTGTCATCTTCTTCTTCTTCCTCGTCCTCCTCATCCTCTTCGTCGTCGTCATCCTCGTCCTCATCGTCGGGTGGATCACCTGGAGGTCCCCCCCCACCACCTGTTAGGCTCAATTGACGTCGATCTGGCCCTTGTCGATTTCCATTGGGCGAGAATCCACCGTAATCCAATGGGGGTGTAGTACCGTCGTTTCCAC
Source organism: Effrenium voratum (assembly GCA_963377175.1). Classification (NCBI taxonomy): domain Eukaryota; class Dinophyceae; order Suessiales; family Symbiodiniaceae; genus Effrenium; species Effrenium voratum. The sequence goes on from CAUJNA010002129.1 coordinate 40,423, forward strand.
CTCCATTACCACCACCGCCAGTCGTAGCAGCGGATTGTGGGACACGCCCAACAACCCCTTGCATCTGTGATAGGTGTACATCGATCATTGGATCACCGAAAGACGGAAAGAGAATCAAACCTGGCACTAGCGACGAATTAGGGATCAGATTGATGATGATGACGGGTATAACCCAGTCAGCTTCTTGTCTTCCCTAGCCGAACTAGTTTGGGGTCCTCCCTCAGCGCGTTTCACTACTGCTCGTTCACGATGTCCATCCTTACTGCTCGAGGCTTCCTGTGTCTCCAGCTTCTCGAGTGTCCTGAGCTCCTCATTATCCGCATCGAGCTGACGAACGCAACTCTCTTCATGTTTGAGCGTCGCCCCCGCTCCTTCGCATCTCCTCGAGGTACTCGTCAAACACTTCTTTGGCTGTCGTCTTCCAGTACTCGGCCTCTTTCGATTTCTTGTCCATCGTGCACCGTTCTTCTTGTTTTGCTTCTCTGACCTGGGCCAATTCCAAGATTGCATCCTGACGATGACCACCTTCGAGAGCAATCATCTGGTTCTTCTTCGACACGTCGGATTCATACTGTTTGATGATCTTTTCCTTCTTGCAAAGCAAACACTCTGCTCTTTTCGATTCTTGCTCTGCGAAAGTCGTAACGTCATTCAGTCTCGTCAGCAGCTGCTCCCTGGAGTCCTCCATCGAGTACGTCTCGGGGCGCTTGACGAGTGCGTGTTCCAACTGTGATTTCAGACTTCGAAGCATCTCCTCTTCGTTGAACTTCTTGATAGATGTAGATGATTCAATACCTCTGATCTGTTGCTGATAAACTGACATCCGTTTGAAGCCTCACGGTGTATCTGATTTGCATGTATTGCTGATTCCTGTGCAGCCGATTTCTCGCTTGCCATATAGGGTTTCATCACTGCAATCTCCCGTTTCTGCTCCATAATACCCCCTCAGCTTGTCTCATCTGTAGCGTCATAAAATTCGACTCCATGTCCTTCTTCTCCCCGTATTGATATTCGTTTATTTCCACCTTGCGCATCTGTTAGCCTTCCTCCTCAAACTTGCGCCAGGCCTCCGCCATATGGTGTTGGTGATGACTTACAAGATGTCCCGATTGCTTGCTGGCAATCTCACATCGTCTCTCCAGCTCTTGGATCCGGATGGTGCTCCCATAGTCTTCTTGGTTAAGATTCGCCATTGCTGCCGACATTTCATCAAGCGTCTTCTGATACTCCCCGATCTCCATCTCCATCTTATTCTTTTCTTTGATCGCGGCGCGAAACTCGGCACTCGTGGGTGATTTGGACCTCCCACCTTTCGATTTCGACCTCACGCCCTTCTGCGACGTCCGCGGTGTTGCAGGCGAAGATGATGATCTTCTTGGTGGAGACTCTCTTTGCTTCGACTCCTGATGAATAGCAATCTGTTTCCATGACCTTGTAGGTGTAGACATGTCGCTGAATAGTGCGGATCCTCCGAACCAGGTCATCGCCGCAGGAAGAGCCATCAACCCATTGGATCCCTCTGAGCTGTCGTTCCCAAAAGTCGCAGTACTTGGGGCTGAAGATGCCATTGTACCGTGTAGGTTATTGTCCCTCTATAGTTCCTGTACCCGCAACAAACCAGCTGTCTCTCCGTCCAGTGTAGAGCTTGCCGATACGGCTGATAACCTGTCAAGAGACGGCAAGGTGACGTCCCGTGGGACGCTGTCCACCAGCTTTGTGCCCAACCACGTAGAAAGGCGTATACGGCCAAACCGCATACACCCCCTGCCGCATACACCTTTCTACGTGGTTGGGTACAAAGCTGGAGGGTTCGGTGGACAGCGTCCCACGGGACGTCACCTTGCCGTCTCTTGACACAAACACACAAACACACAAACACACAAACACACAAACACACAACACACACACAACACACACAAACACACAAACACAAACACACAAACACAAACACACAAACCCACAAACACAAACAAAACACACAAACACACAAACACACAAACACACAAACACACAAACACACAAACACACAAACACACAAACACACAAACACACAAACACACAAACACACAAACACACAAACACACAAACACACAAACACACAAACACACAAAACACACAAACACACAAACACAAACACACAAACACACAAACACACAAACACACAAACACACAAACACACAAACACACAAACACACAAACACACAAACACACAAACACACAAACACACAAACCACAAACACACAAACACACAAACACACAAACACACAAACACACAAACACACAAACACACAAACACACAAACACACAAACACACAAACACACAAACACACAAACACACAAACACACAAACACACAAACACACAAACACACAAACACACAAACACACAACACACAAACACACAAACACACAAACACACAAACACACAAACACACAAACACACAAACACACAAACACACAAACACACAACCACACAAACACACAAACACACAAACACACAAACACACAAACACACAAACACACAAACACACAAACACACAAACACACAATCACACAAACACACAAACACACAAAC
>CAUJNA010002130.1:0-42928 GCA_963377175.1 Effrenium voratum
GGAACGTCGTGTAGTCCCAGCTCCGGATGTCGCAGAGGATTGTCGGCTCAAATTTCGACACGATGTCCAGGGAGACGACTCCCAGCCCGCCGCCTCGAAGGCCCTGCCCACCGACTTGGTGCCGCAGAAAAGCTCCAGGAGCCTCGGCATTTATAAAGAGCAAGATCACCGCCACTGCGACGACCAAGAAGACTCGCGCGTTCATCGGACCGGACTTTTTTCCTACGGATAAAAAAAGGAGCCGAACTTCGCAATGAAGCTTGCACTCGGGCTGGACGTTCAGACCAATGCCAAGGGGGGAAAGTTCATGTCCATAGAGGACTCCCATCAGGGCGCGCTGGTGTGCAAGGTGGACGTGGAGGTGACGGGGCCAAGAGGCTTTGCGAGCAACACCAACCTGGAGCTGTGGACGGAGGAGGTGGAGCAGGGCGTCATCGACAACATGATCGTCTTCCAGAAGCCCTTTCCGGGGGCCGCCCGCACCGAGCTTGAGAGCCAGCTGCAGCGCGCCGTCAAGGTGAGCGCCAAGGGCAAGCACGTGAAGTGCAAGTTGGACTTGGAGCGCTGCCTCTTCTGGGACTCCGCCGGCAACCGCGTGCCGCGCCCCGCGGAGTTCGCGCGCCGCAGGGGCCGCGCGCTTGTGGAGGCCCGGCACGTGTGGCTGATGGGAAGGCAGTGGGGCGTGCTCTTCGAGGTGCGCCACCTCATGCTGGAGCCCCTGGAGGCGCCGTGCTGCCCGTTCTAGGCCGCCTCCAGCAGCTCGGAGCTTGTGGCCCGTGAGGCGCCACGTACAGGTGGCGCAGCGTGAGGTGGCAGGACTCCAGGTCCAGGCGGACGCGGTTGTGGAGGGTGAGCCCCTGGCAGCTGGCGTAGGTCAGTGCGTGGCTCGGCCGGGTGGCCCGCAGCAGCTCCTGGTTCTTCAGCCGCATGCCGTTGTCCAGCCTCACTCCGTCCGGCTCCACTTCCGCCACGGCCACAAAGACGCCCTTGGGTATCTTTCCGCCGGCCCCCATGAGGCGCAGCCCCGGCCAAACCCTCATGCTCTGCGGGCTGTTTTGGGGTGTTGCAGTTTGGCTACACCCATTGGTTGTTTGGCAACAACCCAAATCTATGTGGATGACGTGTGTCTCCAGCTCTAGGAGCTTGGAGCCCTCCGGCGCCAGGGCCCGGTTCGCCGCTGCGTTCACGGCCATGCGCTTGCTGTGGCTGATGACCAGGGTGGTGTCCGGCCACCCGGGCTTGGAGGGGTAGAGCTCCCTCAGCCTCGCCTTGGCCTGCTCCAGCGTGGGGCACGCCTCCTCGCCGACCCGCAGCCACTTCACGAAGTTGAAGATGCCGGGGTCGGAGCGCATGTTCTCCGTGAACTCGTGCCTGTGCCCGCCGGCCAGGTCGCGGATCAGCTGGCTGTGCTCCAACGGCGCGCTGATGGGCCGCCCGGCCCTGGAGTCCAGCACGGCCGGCAGCTGCCGGAAGTCTCCCAGCAGCAGGAACTTCACGTCGGCGTTCAGCCCCACGCAGGCCAGGTCCGCCCAGAGCGCCATGTCCAGCTGCGTGATCTCCTCCTCCACCAGCCAGTCCAGCTTTTGCGCGCTGCCCCCGCGCACGTACCTGCGCACCCAGTGGTCGGCCGTCTGCGCCCCCAGGCCCAGGTTCTGCGCGGAGCAGTGCGTCTTGGACACCAGGCGCACCGCCTCGCCCTGCTCTCGCAGCCTCGCCACAATGGGCCAGGTGCGTCTTTCCGGTGCCCGGCAGGCCCGTGAGCAGCAGGGAGTTGCCCGCCAGGCAGTGGTTCACGGGGTCGTCCACCCCGTTCCACCTCCGTTGTTTGGGGCGCTCCGCCTCCATGCGCGGCGCCCTGCTGCCCAGCAAAGGCTTCGTCTCTTCCACGCGGTAGACGGGCGTGCCGTCCGGGTGGCGCAGCGCCTCCAGCGCCCGCAGCCGCTCCGCGAAGCGCTTCGGAAGCCGCTGCGTCAGCAGGCAGTCCGTCTTCACCTGCGCCAGGTACCGCGGCGGCGCGTCCAAGATGCGCCGGGCCTTGGCCACCATGCAGTGCTCGAAGCCGAGGACCGCGTCGTGGATGGGGCGGTAGGTGCCGTTGCTCAGCAGCCTCCTGGCGTAGACGAAGTCCCACACCATGCCCCCCTCGTAGGCGAAGGCCTGAGAGAAGTCCGCGCCCGCGCCTTCCAGCTCGCTGCTGCTGCTGCGCACGCTGTAGACCACCTCCGTGCTGCGCGCCCACAGGCCTATCATCGCGTTCACGCTGAGCTTGGCCATGTGCTCCTCGCCTTCGGGCCACGCGGCGTCCATGCGCTCAAGCGCGCGCCGCAGCGTCGCCGCGTCCACGTGGCTCCGCGCGGAGATGCCCAACACGATGTGGTCCCAGCGGCAGACGCCCAGGTCCAGCATCGCGGCCAGCGAAACCTTCGGGTACCAGCCGGGCCCCACGTACGGCAACAGGTTCAGGCAGGACTGCCTCGCGTCGCAGCAGCCCTCCACAAAGCCCAAGGCCAAGAAGCAAACGGTGCGGTGCTCCTTCAGCGCCGGGTCGTAGCTGTCCACCAGGTCGCCCTGCGAGCTCAGCACGCGCATCGGGGCGTTGCGCCACACGCAGAACTCTCGCACCTCCTCGGCGGAGATGCCGAGGCGCCTCCAGTCGTGGCGCAGCATGGCGTCGAAGTCCGCGCACACCTCCTCCACGCTCAGCTGCAGCAGCTCGGCCAGCTGCCGGGGCACGCAGAGCTGCTTGTCCTCGAAGGCGCTCGGCAGCACGTCCTCCTCGCAGGGCAGCTGGAAGCTCACGCTCCTCAGGCCCCTCATGCGCTGGCGCAGGAGCGTCTCCACCTCGGTCCTGGAGTTCCTGTAGCGCGTGCTCTGGGTGCTGACCACCCAGTGCCTCTCGGGGTCGAGGAAGTAGGTCTCGTCCGAGAGCTGCAGGATGGGGCCGCGGTCCAGCGAGGCCTCCACTTGTTGCCTGACCCGCTGCGCCACCTGCTCCTCCGTGAGGTGCGCCGGGTGCCTCGTGGCCCCGCCCAGCTCATTCACCGGCAGCCAGTCCCTGCGCTCGTAGCCCGCCCCGGCGTTCCGCCCGCTGCGCCTCCTGCCCCGGATGATCACCGGCACGTGGACCAGGTACTCGTAGTACTTGTCGCGGAAGAAGCCCTTGCCCAGCTTGGTCAGCCGGTGCTCTCCGCCCTGCAGGGAGCGCACGAGCTTCGTCTGCCCGTTGCGCAGCAGGATGTAGTCGTTGGGCCCCTCGCGGATGAGGGGCTGGTTGTAGTTGAAGTCCTTGCTGGGAGGCCGCAGGCCCAGGTGGGAGTAGTAGTGCTGGCCCGCCCGGGTCAGCTGCCCGTCCGCGCGCGAGAGCAGCGCGTAGGCCCCCGGGCCGCGCCGCAGGTTCAGCACGACGGCACCATCCGCCCCGTGCGAGCCCGGGCGCCGCCGTCCGCGGCCTCCGTGATCTGCTGTCGTTGTCTCGCCCAACTTGCCAGTCTTTTTTTACGGGCCCAGTTTTTTTTTGGTTGCATTCTCCCTGGTCTGTTTTTGTTTTGAGGCGAGCAGGAGGGCCAGTCAGCTTCCGGGTCTTTGCAGAGCACGCTCCTTTGCAGAGCACGCTTCTTTGCAGAGCGCGCTTCTTTGCAGCGTCTTTGCAGCTTCTTTGCACGCTCCTGTGCAGAGCACGCTTCTTTGCAGAGCACGCTCCTGGTCAGAGCACGCTCCTGTGCACAGCACGCTTCTTTGCAGAGCACGCTTCTTTGCAGCACGCTCCTTTGCAGAGCACGCTCCTTTGCACGCTCCTGTGCAGAGCACGCTTCTTTGCAGAGCACGCTTCTTTGCAGAGCACTCTCCTTTGCAGAGCACACTTCTTTGCAGAGCACGCTCCTCTGCGCAGCACGCTCCTTTGCAGAGCACGCTCTTTGCAGAGCACGCTCTTTGCAGAGCACGCTCCTCTGCACAGCACGCTCCTGTGCAGAGCACGCTTCTTTGCAGAGCACTCTCCTTTGCACGCTCCTTTGCAGAGCACGCTTCTTTGCAGAGCACGCTCCTTTGCAGAGCACTCTCCTTTGCAGAGCACGCTCCTCTGCAGAGCACGCTCCTCTGCAGAGCACGCTTCTTTGCAGAGCACGCTTCTTTGCAGAGTGCTCTCCTCTGCAGAGCACGCTCCTCTGCAGAGCACGCTTCTTTGCAGAGTGCTCTCCTCTGCAGAGCACGCTTCTTTGCAGAGTGCTCTCCTCTGCAGACATGCTTCCGGGCTGTGAAGGGGGAAGGGGGCGAGTCAGCTTTGGTGGTGGTGTTGTTGTCGGTTTTTGTTTTAGGGGGCGCAGGGGGCCAGTCAGCTTCCGGGCTGTGAAGGGGGAAGGGGGCGAGTCAGCTTTGGTGGTGGTGTTGTTGTCGGTTTTTGTTTTGGGGGGCGCAGGGGGCCAGTCAGCTTCCGGGCTGTGAAGGGGAAGGGGGGTGAGTCAGCTTTGGAGTTGTCTTGTTCTGCGGGGAATGGAGGCGAGTCAGCTTCCGGGGGCTGTGAAGGGGGGATGATGTGAGTCAGCTTTGGTGGTGGTGTTGTTGTCGGTTTTTGTTTTGGGGGGCGCAGGGGCCAGTCAGCTTCCGGCTGTGGAAAGGGGACAGGGCGAGTCAGCTTGGTGTGGTGTTGGTGTCTGTTTTTGTTTTGGGGGGCGGGGGCCAGTCAGCTTCCGGGCTGTGAAGGGGGAAGGGGGGCCAGTCAGCTTTGGAGTTGTCTTGTTCTGCGGGGAATGGAGGCGAGTCAGCTTCCGGGGGCTGTGAAGGGGGGATGATGTGAGTCAGCTTTGGTGGTGGTGTTGTTGTCGGTTTTTGTTTTGGGGGGCGCAGGGGGCCAGTCAGCTTCCGGGGGCTGTGAAGGGGGATGATGTGAGTCAGCTTTGGTGTTGGTGTCGTCGCCGTCGTCCTCGTCGTCCTCGTCTGTTTTTGTTTTGGGCGGGCGGGGGAGCGAGTCAGCTTTGGTGGTGGTGTCGTCGTCGTCGGTTTTTGTTTCGGGGGACGGAGGGGGGCGAGTCAGCTTTGGTGGTGGTGTCGTCGTCGTCCTCGTCGTCCTCGTCTGTTTTTGTTTCGGGGGACGGTGGCGAGGAGTTGGGTGTGTTCGTCGCCGTCGTCTGTTTTTGTTTTGGGCGGGCAGGGGAGCGAGTCAGCTTTGGTGTCGCCGTCGCCGCCGTCGCCGCCGTCGTCCTCGTCGTCCTCGTCTGTTTTTGTTTTGGGGGACGGAGGGGGCGAGTCAGCTTTGGTGGTGGTGTCGTCGCCGTCGTCTGTTTTTGTTTTGGGGGACGGTGGTGATTTGGTGGTGGTGTCGTCGCCGTCGTCCTCGTCGTCCTCGTCTGTTTTTGTTTCAGGCGGGCGGGGGAGCGAGTCAGCTTTGGTGGTGGTGTCGTCGCCGTCGTCTGTTTTGGGCGGGCGGGGGAGCGAGTCAGCTTTGGTGGTGGTGTCGTCGCCGTCGTCTGTTTTGGGCGGGCGGGGGAGCGAGTCAGCTTTGGTGGTGGTGTCGTCGCCGTCGTCGTCTGTTTTTGTTTCGGGGGACGGTGGCGATGTGGAGTTGGGTGTGAAACTGTTCGTCGCCGTCGTCACCGTCTGTTTTGTTTCGGGGGACGGTGGCGATTTGGAGTTGGGTGTGAAACTGTTCGTCGCCGCCGTCACCGTCTGTTTTTGTTTTGGGCGGGCGGGGGAGCGAGTCAGCTTTGGTGGTGGTGTCGTCGTCGCGGGGAGCGAGTCAGCTTTGGTGTCGTCGTCGCCGTCGTCTGTTTTTGTTTCGGGGGACGGTGGCGATTTGGAGTTGGGTGTGAAACTGTTCGTCGTCGCCGTCACCGTCTGTTTTTGTTTTGGGCGGGCGGGGGAGCGAGTCAGCTTTGGTGGTGGTGTCGTCGTCCTCGTCGTCCTCGTCTGTTTTTGCTTTGGGGGACGGAGGGGGCGAGTCAGCTTTGGTGGTGGTGTCGTCGTCGCCGTCTGTTTTGTTTCGGGGGACGGTGGCGATTTGGAGTTGGGTGTGTTCGTCGCCGTCGTCTGTTTTGGGCGGGCGGGGGAGCGAGTCAGCTTTGGTGTCGCCGTCGCCGTCTGTTTTGTTTCGGGGGGACGGGGGCGAGTCAGCTTCCGGGGTGCGTTCAAACGGGTTATGCCCTCAGCGCGTTCTCGCGGCGGGCGGGCTGGTGCCTGTAGGGTTTAAACACAGCTGGCTTTCAACAAGTCTCTATTTGCTCGCGAAGCTCTGCGATGGCGACTCTCTCCGAGTGCGAGCGCGAGGCCGCTCCTGCGCACGAGCGCCTGCTCGCCGCCGTGAGCGCGGCTGACGCACTGCCGAGAGGCACCCCCTTTGAGAAGGTGAAGGGGGCCAGGGATCGGCTCCGGGGGGAACTCTCCTCCGCGCAGCGCACGAACGGAGACGAGCTGGTGAAAAGCGCAAAGGCCTGCGCGCACCGGCTCAACCAACGCCGGAGCCGGATGAGGAAGCTCGGCATGGATGCGCCCGAGCCCGCTGCGCCCGAGCCCGCTCCTGAGGCGCCCATGAAAACTGAGCCCGCTCCGGCGCCCGAGCCCCTGCGCTTGCTCCTCGCCACGACTCCTGCCATGAGCATTCGCGCCATCGAGAGTCTCTGGTGCACGCTGATCACAGAGAGAACGCCGGGCCATGTCGAGATGTGCAGATTATTTCGACGCTTGGGCAGCACCATAAGCAGTGCTGACCTACAGGTTGAGGATCTCCGGGTCATCCGGCGGAAACTGTGGAAGTTTCGCAAATTCATGCGCTCCTATTATTATGACAAAAAAATGTTCGGCCCTTGCCTTGTCAGCGCCTCGGTGAGCACAGGCATATTTTGCCTCAATAATCTGTACGCCGAAGTGCAAGCGAGGATGTACACCTCGCTTGCCCGCGGCAAGAAGCGCAAGGCAGACAAGCTGTAGCTTTTCAGGCGAACATGATTGGTTCGCCCAACCCGTGTCCGACCCCAAACCCAAGGAAAGCAGCCCCCCCCTCCCAGTGGAGGTTCAGCGGCTTGCCTTGTGACATATAGCAAGGGGACGGAACGCAGGGAAATTTGTGCGGTTTTGTGCCAAAAAGGAGCTGAGCAGGCTCCGGGAATTTCCCCCCAGCCTGCGCACGCTCGATCAGGCAAACTTGAGTGTGATCAAAGTTATTTTCAAACTAGTCGAGGGTCCTGGGCCTTGGAGGCCCCAGGAAGTCGTCCAGCTGCCTCGCAGCCGCCGGCCTGCGTCTCGTCAGCCGGCCCGCCGCGTTGCCGCTGCCCTGCGGCGCCGGCAGCGCCAGCTTCAGCAGGGTCTCGCGCCCCTCCGTGCTGCGGACGGTCATGGAGTCCACGGCCCCAGCTGCTGCACGTCGCCGTACTGAGGGTTGAAGCTCCTCGCCGCGTTCGTCGGCGCTCGGAAGGCGCCCGCGTCCTCCACCGCCTTCACGCGCCGCTCGGTGAGGTCCTTGTTGTGCCGGAACTTGTCGGCGTTGTCTTGGAGGACCCTGAACTCCGTGGCCGGCTGCTTCTCCACGTCCTCGGGCGCGCCGTGCACCGTCGCGTGGGGCCGCGCGTTGTAGGCCCCGGCCGCCCGCTCGAAGTGGTCGCTCCACTGCCCGCCCTTGCGCGCCACCCTCGTGGCCAGGTCCTTCTTCAGCGTCTGGATGCCCCGGTCCACCACGGCAATGGCGTTGCGGTCCTCGGGCCGCTTCGTGCGGTGCTCGGCATTTTCGGGCAGCTCCCGGTCCAGCGTGGCGAACTCGTTGCCCAGGTCCGTCGTGACCACGAAGTTCCCGTCGTCCCCCGTCAGCTCCTTTGCGGCGCGCTTGGTGGCGCGGCCCACCGTCTCGGCGTTCTTGGTCTGCAGAGGTTCCACGGCGGCCTCCCGGGTGAAGACGTCCATCACCACCAGGCCATACTTCGTCTTCCCCCGCGTGTTCTGGCTGAAGTCGATGAGGTCGGCCTGCAGCCGGTCGTTCGGCCCCTCGCGGCCGACTTGCCCAGCGCACGCGGCCGGGGCGCCTGCACCTGCCGGCCCACGTCGGCCTTCAGCGCCTCGAAGGCCATGGCCTGCGTCACGTCGAGGTCGCGCTGCCTCGCGAGTCGGAACAGCTTCCGCGGGTCCCTCACGTTGAAGTCGTCGGCCAGGTCCCTCAGCGCCTCCATTTATAACCCAACAAGGAGCTTGCGCAAGGTTCCCTGGACGCAGGGAGGCCTGCACACACCTAGCCCCAAAAAGGAGCTTGAGCAAGGTTCCGCGAGAACGCGGAAGCCTGCTCACACTACTTGTTCTTCGGGCCCCGCTGAGCCTGCCAGGCTTCCACCTCGTCCAGCCGGGCCTGGAAGCCCTTGCACACCCCCCACAGCACGCTGGTGAGGTGAGAGTAGTCGAGAGTAACCATCTCCGTGCCGTCGCTCCACCGGGCCGTGCCCGTCAAATTCTTCCACTTTGTTCCTGCGAAGTCGTCCGAGGCGAAGCCCAGCCTCAGGTCGCCGTTCATGTCCGGGCGTTCGTACTGCTTGGCCTCCACGGAGTCGAAGAGCTGCTTGAGCTCTGCCACGTCGGCCTCGGCAATCTCCGTCTTCACCCGGCTGTCCGACAAGTCCGTGAAGCTCGTGTTGCAGACCACGTTGCCCGTGTTGCCCGCGATCACGAGGCAGCCGGGTTCCGCTGGTTCGTGGTCAGGGACAGCTGCGTCGAGAGGCTCTTCGTCTGCACCAGCGCCTCGTCGTTGATCATGATGAGCTCGCACTGGTGCGCCCCGCCGTCCCGCTCCAGGAAGACCCGCGCGCTCTGGTTGCCCAGCAGCCGCAGCTCCGGGCCGCTGTCGGGGGCCGCGCGGTTGTTGGACACTTGCAGCTTGCTCCAGCCCGCCCAGTTCTTCGTCAAGAAGAGATCGTCCGAGAAGTCGGAGGTGTTGGTCACGATGAGCGTGTTGGAGGCGAAGAGCTGCGGCGCGGAGACCGTGCCCGAGCTCGTCACGTCGCCGCAGACCACACTGCCCGTCGACACTCCGCCGCTCGTGGCCGTGAAGGTGCAGTCCAGGCTCTCGCAGTCCAGCGGGCCCGTGGAGGCCGCCCCGGTGATCGTCAGCGTGGCGCCCGTGAGCGCGCCGGTGGCTGCGAAGCTCGCCGCGGTTGCTGCGCCCGAGGCCGTCTGCGTGCCCGTGGACACGTCGCCCACCGTGGTGAAGTTCCCGGCGTTGGCCGTGTTGTTGATGGTCAGCGTGCTGCCCGTGATTCCCGTGGCGGAGCTCAGCAGGCCCACGCTGGCCGCGCCGCTGATGCTCAGCGAGCTGCCTGACACAGCCCCCGTGGACGACAGCGCGGCCCCGGCGACGGTGCCGGTGGCTGTGAGCGCAGCGCAGGAAATGGCGCCCGAGGCGTCCACGCCCGTGGTGAACACGTCGGTGCAGTTCACGTCGTTGCACAGCAGCTGGTCGCAGCCCACGTTGCCCTGCGCGGTGAGCCCGTCCAGCGTGGCCGAGCCCGTGGGGGCCAGCGAGTCCGCCAGCAGGTCCGTTACCGAGACAGACTCTCCCTCGAAGGCGCTGGCCCTGATCTGCATGCTGTACAGGTCCAGCGTGCCCGCCGACTGCTGCACCAGCCCGGGGATAGAGCCGCCGAAGGCTCCGAAGTGCAGCTTCGCGATTCCGCCCGGCGGCACCGAGAAGCCCAGGCGCGCCGTGCTCCAGACGCCCTGCGAGGGCGTGCCGAGGAAGGTGCCGGTGACGCCCACGTAGTCGTTGTCGGCCGCGCTGACGTACATCACCAAGTTGGAGGCCGTGCCCAGCCTGTACCGGCAGCCGAAGGAGTAGCGTCTCCCGGCGTCAGCGTGTAGGTGCGCACGATGTTCCAGGCGAAGGCGCTCAGGGTCATGGCGTAGCCCTCCAGCTGGAAGCCTCCCACCGCGAAGCTGGCCGAGGCCACGGAGCTCTGGCTGTTGGAGCGCACCAGGAAATGTCCTAGCGTGGTGAGCGTGGGTTCCAGCAGCACCTCGCCCAGGGTGGCCAGCGTGACGTCGTCCGCCCCTCCGTCGAGGAACTCGTGCTTCAGCAGCAGCGCCGAGGCCGCCGTGTCCTCCTCCGCTGTGCCGGCCTCCAGGGTTGCGTCCAGGATCTGGAGGCCGTAGACGTCCACCGTTCCAGCCGTTTGGTTGGGCAGGCCCGGCGCCTGGAAGTGCGCGCCGAAGTGCAGCTTCGCAACTCCGTTTGGCGGCACTGTGAAGTACATCTTGGGCCGTGCTCCAGGCGCCCTGGTCGCCCGCGAAGCTGCCGTACAAGGGGTCGTAGACGTTGTCGGCCTCGGACATGTACACCACGAAGTTGGAGGCCGTGCCGAGCCGGTAGCGGCAGGCGAAGAGCAGCTCTCTGCCGGGCGTCAAGTTGTAGGTGCGCACGATGTTCCACGGGGTCGCCGCCAGGGTCAGGGTGTAGCCGTCCACGCTCACTCCCGCGGTGTGCGTGGCCAGGACCACGCTGCAGCCGCTGCTGGGGCGAACCGTCCAGTTTGAGAGCGAGACGTCCGTGGGGCCCAGGTTCTGCTCTCCTATGGCGGCCACCACCTCGTCGGCCCCTCCGTCGTCCGGAAAGCGCACTGCTATCTGCAGCGCAGAGGCCGCCTCCGTGACTCCGAGCTTGTTGGTCAACAAACCGTCTACTTGTGCGATGGTGTAGTAGCTGAGCAGCGCGGCGGCGATGCTCGAGGCCGTCGCCGGGTCCTGGTCTGCGGCTGAGCGGTACGCCACCAGCGCCGAGGTGATTTGGTTGGTGGTGAACACGTCCTGGTCCGGGCCCGTCCGGTAGGCCAGCAGCGCGCCCGCGATGGCGGCCTGCGTCTGCGTGTCCTGCGCGCTTGCCGGGCGGTAGTCTCCCAACAGCGCGTCTACCTGCGCCGAGGTGTAGTAGGCCAGCAGCGCTGCTGTGATGGCGCTGGTCGTCTCCGCGTCCTGCGCTGCCCCTGTGCGGTAGTCTCCCAACAGCGCGTCTACCTGAGCCGAGGTGTAGTAGGCCAGCAGGGCTGCTGTTATGGCGGCGTCAGTGCCCGCCGTGGAGTAGCAGTCTGCCGGGATGCTCAGCGTGTCGTCGCCGTTGGCAAGCGCAGCAGAGAGAGGAGCCATGAAATGCAGGTTGCGAACGACGTTACTTCCGCGAACGAGCTCCCAAGTCGTGAAGCCCGCCCAGGCCGGCGCGTTAACAACTCCGCCGCTGCCGGAAAGCTGCAGGGCGGCGAGCTCCGCGAGGCTTGCGTCGAGGGCGCTCTGGAGCGTGGTCTCGCTGGCCGAGAGCGCGGCGTTCGTGCGTATGAGGCCAGCAGCGCCGCGTCGGCCTTGGCCCCCTGGAGCGCCGTGATGCTGGCGTCCCGGCTAGCAAGCTGCGCTGCGACGAAGGCCTCGGTGGCGAGACCCAGCAGGGCATTTGCTATCTTGGTGTCTACCTCCAGCGGCGTGTCCAACCCGTCCACCGGGGAGAGCAGGGCGGCCAGCGCGCTGGCGTCCGCCTTGCCGAGGAGGGCGGCGTCCAGGGCTGCCGTGGTGACGGCGCCCAGGAGAGCGGTCGAGAACTTTGAGTCCACCTCGGAGGAAGTGTCCACGGCCGAGAGCAGGGCGTACGCGGTCAGTGCGCTGGCGTCCGCCTTGGAGGCCTGCAGCCCCGAGATGGTGGCGTCTCGGCTCGCGAGCTCGGAGGCCAGCGCCGCGGCGGTGACGGCCCCCAGGAGAGCGTTGGCCACCTTGGTGTCCACCTCCAGCGGCGTGATCCTCGCCGCTATGGCCAGGGAGTGCTGGTCCACCACCGTCTTGAGGCCGTAGTTGGCGGCCACCGTGGCCAGCGTGGCGTTGTTGGCCGAGGCGATGGAACCGTTCATGGCCGCCGTGGTGCTGTAGTTGGCCAGCTTCAGGTCCACGCTGTCCGGGGTGCTCTTCGTCGCCGCCACGCCCTCCAGCACGTCGAAGGCCGACTGGTCTGCCTTGTTGGAGAGGCCCGTGGTCAGCGAGCTCTGCAGCGCGGCGATGCTGCTTCCGTGCGCGGCCACCTGCCCGTCCGTGGCCAGGGCCGCCGCCGTTGCTAGGGGCGCAATTGCCGGCGCCAGCGCGCTGCTGTCCAGCTTGGAGGCCAGCTCTGCGGTGACTCTGTCGTCCAGGGACTGGATGGCCGCCGCGTTGTTGCCGGCGGCTGCCGTGTTCACCGCCAGGTCCGTTACTTGTGCGTACGGCGTGAGAGCGAGGGCCAGCTGCCCTGCGGTGACGTGCGTGCCGTCAGTTACCTCTCCGTTGTCCAGGACCTCTGGGATGTTGCCCGTGACAGGTCCTTCAAACATGTTTTCTTAGGAGTAGGTCTATAACGCAGGGGTGTTGTACTTTAGCGCGCCCTCACAGGTCCTTCGTGGCATTCCGGCCGTTCGGAGAAGTTTCCTCTGTGATTCGGGGTAGTGTGTTTGTTTTTGACACACATCCCTCACAGGCGTCACCGCTTGTTGGTGTCACACCAACCCCTCTTCGGCACAAGTTTCCGCACGTGTCACAGGGCCCGCACCAGGCCCGCACGTTGGCGTGGAATTTGTAACGGGGCATGTGTATGTTTTTTTCGTACACTTCGAAGACTTTTCAGCAGTTTCTCAAACAGTGAGAATCTGCAAATTCTCAGGCGAACGCCAGCGCAACACCCGACCTGCGAATTTGAAGGAGCTCACCGTTTGTGCTCCTTCAGCAATTTGACCGATTTCGCCGGTCAAAAGCGAGACCTGCGCACGATGGAGCCAGTGGCCGGCAAAACCGGACACTGCTTCGTAGTTGATGAGAAGCTGCGTGCCCTCCATGTCGGCGGGCTGGCGCGGCTCTGCCGGGCAGGTTCGCCGAAGGCAGTTGTCCCCCCACAGGACCACTGGAAAATTTTTTTCACAGTTGTCGGCTTAGACGACAACATCGACATTTTTTTCCTGGGAAGAATCCCGACCTTGGGCTCGGGGCTCCGATGCCGGGCAGGCGCGGCTGTGAACACGAAGTGCCTCGGAACTGGAAACAGGCACGGACCATATTTTGGTTGCCCGCACCAGGGAATTTGAATTGAAGGATATTATCATTCAATTTCCTGGTATACTTCCAGTACGACACGAACGTCTTGCGCACTCGCGGACTTGCCGCTGACCAACCTGTACTTGGGCGAGCCAGTTGGGCGAGCCAGTACTAAGGGGTTGGGCGAGCCAGTACTAAGGGGTCAACCTGCGCCAGGGAATTGAAAGATATTAACTTTCAATTTGGTATACTTCCAGTACGACACGAACGTCTTGCGCACTCGCGGACTTGCCGCTGACCAACCCGTACTTGGGCGAGCCAGTTGGGCGAGCCATCAAACGAGGTTGGGCGAGCCAGTACTAAGGGGCCGTTGGGCGAACCAGTTGGGCGAGCCGGTTGGGCGAGCCAGTACTACGGGGCCGTTGGGCGAACCCGTACTTGGGCGAGCCGGTTGGGCGAGCCAGTTGGGCGAGCCAGTACTAAGGGGTTGGGCGAGCCAGTACTAAGCCGTTGGGCGAACCCGTACTTGGGCGAGCCGGTTGGGCGAGCCAGTACTAAGGGGCCGTTGGGCAAGCCCGTACTAAGGACCCGTAGTAGAGGTCTTGGTGAACTTTGCTGAAGGAGCTCAAACGGTGAGCTCCTTCACGTCCTGCGCCTCCACAGTGGACGCCTTGGCGCTCCTACGGTGCCAGCTCGGCACGTGCCCGCTCGGCACATCTAGTGCCTGCTCGGCACATTTAGTTACTAGTGCCCGCTCGGCACTGCACCCCCTCCACGGTGCCAGCTCGGCACCGGGGGTCCTACAAGTGCCCGCTCGGCACTGGGGTGCCTGCTCGGCACGTGCCCGCTCGGCACTGCCTGTGCCTGCTCGGCACGTGCCCGCTCGGCACATCTAGTTACTAGTGCCCGCTCGGCACTGTTAGTTAAGTGCCCGCTCGGCACTGCCCTGCCTCGCAGAAGTTCAGGATGTCCAGGATGAACCTACGAACGGCCTGACAGGAAAAAAAAACAGGGGGAGGGGGCACGGGGTTGAGCCACATGACATGCAAAAAACCGTGCGAAAAAAAAACGTGCAAAATCATGTCAAAATCATGCAAAAACCATGTCAAAACGTGCAAACACCATGCAAAAACGTGCAAAATCATGTCAAAATCATGCAAAAACCATGCAACAACGTGCAAAAACCATGCAAAAACGTGCAAAAAACCATGCAAAACCGTGCAAAAAACCATGTCATGCAAACATGCAAAAACCATGCAAACATGCAAAAACCATGCAAAAACCATGCAAACATGCAAAAACCATGCAACATGCGGCGCGTACGCCGGCGTCTACGCAGGGCGCGGCAAGGCTTCTACGCAGAGCGCGGCAAGGCTTCTACGCAGGGCGCGGCAAGGCTTCTACGCAGGGCGCGGCAACCCGCTGAACATCCACTCCCCCCCGGGTCCTTGCTATATGTGCTATATGTGCTATATGGGTCTCACAAGGCAAGCCACTGAACATCCACTCTCCCCGGATTCCATGCTATATGTACTATATGTGCTATATGGCCTAATAGCATATATAGTACAGATTTCGCGCGTACAGAGTATATAGCACATATAGTACATATAGCAAGGAGCTGGGGGAGAGTCGGGGTTCAGCGGCTTGGCGTGTAAGACCCATATAGCACATATAGCACATATAGCATGGACGCGGGGGAGAGTCGGGGTTCAGCGGCTTGGCGTGTAAGACCCATATAGCACATATAGCACATATAGCAACGAGCCGGGGAAGAGTGGGGGTTCAGCGGCTTGGCGCGGCTTCAATGCCGGGCAGGCGCGGCCAGAAGGCTTCTATGCCAGGCAAGTGGCGCGGCCAGGAGGCTTCTATGCCAGGCAAGTGGCGCGCAATTTTGTTGCAATATTGCGGCAACAAGAGTCAGCCATGGAGCAATTTGGAATCAAATCGTGGGGGGAAGTTCAATACAGGGAATCCCTGCATTCCCCGTATCTCTCTCTGTAGAGGGCGTTTTCCAAATGGTTTATATTCTACCTGAGAGGCTTCTAGCACTCGTCCGTCCAGCATTTGACCTCGTCCTGCGAAGGATTCGAAGTCTAAAACGCTGCGTGCAGGCGTGTGGCTGCAAAATATAGACCCCTAGATATGCGCTGCAATTTGGCTCCAGGTTGCATTTCAAGCGATGTCAAGCTTTGCCAAAGGAAACCCCTTTTCCCTTTTTTTTGGGGACCCCTTTTTTTTTTGGACCCCTTTTTTTGATTTTTTTTTGTTTTTCCTTAGCCCTGCAAAGGTTGGCTCGCTTGAAATGCAACCTGGAGCCAAATTGCAAGCATATCTAGGGGTCTCTATTTTGCAGCCTCACGCCTGCACGCAGCGTTTTAGACTTCGAATCCTTCGCAGGACGAAGTCAAATGCTGGACGGACGAGTGCTAGAAGCCTCTCAGGTAGAATATAAACCATTTGGAAAACGCCCTCTACGAAAAAAAGAGGAGTTTGGGGCTAAGAAAAACAAAAAAAAAGAAAACAGGGGGTCCAAAAAAAAAGGGGTCCCCGAAAAAAAGGGAAAAGGGGTTTCCTTTGGCAAAGCTTGACATCGCTTGAAATGCAACCTGGAGCCAAATTGCAGCGCATATCTAGGGGTCTCGATTTTGCAGCCACACGCCTGCACGCAGCGTTTTAGACTTCGAATCCTTCGCAGGACGAGGTCAAATGCTGGACGGACGAGTGTTAGGAGCCTCTCAGGTAGAATGTAAACCATTTGGGAAACCCCCTCTACAGAGAGAGATACCGGGAATGCAGGGATTCCCTGCATTGAACTCCCCCCACGATTTGATTCAAAATTGCTCCATGGCTGACTCTTGTTGCCGCAATATTGCAACAAAATTGCGCGCCACTTGCCTGGCATAGAAGCCTCCTGGCCGCGCCACTTGCCTGGCATAGAAGCCTCCTGGCCGCGCCGCCTGCCCGGCATTGAAGCCGCGCCAAGCCGCTGAACCCCCACTCTCCCCCGCGTCCTTGCTATATGTGCTATATGTGCTATATCTTACACGCAAAGCCGCTGAACCCCCACTCTCCCCCGCGTCCTTGCTATATGTGCTATATGTGCTATATCTTACACGCCAAGCCGCTGAACCCCCACTCTCCCCCGCGTCCTTGCTATATGTGCTATATGTGCTATATCTTACACGCCAAGCCGCTATATAGGCCATATAGCACATATAGTACATATAGCATGGAACCCGGGGAGAGTGGATGTTCAGTGGCTTGCCTTGTGAGATA
Source organism: Effrenium voratum (assembly GCA_963377175.1). NCBI lineage: Eukaryota > Dinophyceae > Suessiales > Symbiodiniaceae > Effrenium > Effrenium voratum. The sequence continues at coordinate 16,273 of CAUJNA010002130.1, forward strand.
TAGCACATATAGCACATATAGCAAGGAACCTGGGAGAGTGGATGTTCAGTGGCTTGCCTTGTGAGATATAGCACATATAGCACATATAGCAAGGAACCCGGGGAGAGTGGAGGTTCAGCGGGTTGGCGCTCCGTACGCGCCGCATTTTGCATGGTTTTTGCATGGTTTTTGCATGAACATAGAGACATGTCCTTTTGACATGTTGGTTTTTTGCACGGTTTTGCACGTTTTTGCATGTGGAACAGCTTGTTTTTTTCACACGTGGAACAGCTTTTTTTGCATGACACGAACAGCTTGTTTTTTGCACGGTTTTTGCATGTGGAACAGATTGTTTTTTTTTTCACACGTGGAACAGCTTGTGTTTTTGCATAACATGTGGAACTGCACGTTTTTTTGCATGACACGAACAGCTTGCACGGTTTTGCACGGTTTTTGCATGACTGGCTCAACCCCGTGCCCCTAAAAAATTAACAGAAAGGATTGAAGGAACTGAAAATCCTTTCTGTATTTTTTCTATCAACCAATGGAAAACACATTGAAAAACCAAGTATCAAATAATAGATAAGGTTAATAAATCGCAACCTTATTCATTCTAAGTAATTCCTAGAAAAGATACACACCTTATCCATTATTTTTTCACTACTTAACCTGTTTCATTTTACTATTTGATTAACCTTATTCATTTTATATTTTAAGTCTTTTTCCAATTCTCAGAAACTCCAGTTGTTCTTCATTTTTTCTTTTTACCTTATTCATTGTTCACGAATTTTTCACTCAGACTTAAAAATATGACTAAAACACATTTCACCTAATAGCTCCACAAAACCAAACAGTCAAAGCACGCAAGAAAACTAAGAAAAAATAATAATTCAATCTTTACAAACGATAAATATATTACAATTATAACATATAATATTTTACATGTGATAATCATAGTATGATTAAACCTGTTTTTAGTGTTTCCAGTCTCCTATGTTTTTCCAAGAACTGCTCAAAATGTTTCTGATATTATACCAGATTAAGCTAACGTCATAATCTTTCATTGGTGCTCTTTGTTGTATTAAATAACGCAACACTGATACCAAAGTATAATAATTAAAATGCATTGTTGTCGTTCCTCCTCTTTCATTAATACTATTACCATTATGTTTAACGAGTTCTTCTTTCATTATGTTTTCGTAAATCTCTTTTATCCATTGATGATTTTGTTCTCCATACTCAGCGAACATATCTGGATATATATCTTTCATTGTTTTATCGTTTTTAATTATTTCAATGACTTGTTTATACGATGGATAGGGGTTATCCTTAATGAAGCTCAATATTATCTTTCTATCCTGTTCCAGCTCTTTTTCTGTCACTCCTATCATTGGCATTTTTCTCTTATTATATTAAGTCTGTATTCCTTTAAGTCATTTTACATTATAATTATAACATATAAGGGTATAAATGTTATAATCATTCCCCGATTTTATCAAAATCATTCCCCGATTTTATCAAAATCATTCCCCGATTTTATCAAAATCATTCCCCGATTTTATCAAAATCATTCCCCGATTTTATCAAAATCATTCCCCGATTTTATCAAAATCATTCCCCGATTTTATCAAAATCATTCCCCGATTTTATCAAAATAGGTGGTGGTTTGGTTCATTGCAATTGCATGTGCTCAAGTTGCAAGCCCAACCCCAAACTCAAAATCCTTAATCCGTCAAACTCACTAAGATTTCACAAATTAATTCGCTAGGTATTTTGTATAGGTCTTCTTGCTAAATAATTCTAATAAATTCATTTATTAGAATTATTTAGATATTATTTATTCAAATAATACATATACTCCCTCATCATTTTTTGAAATTTTGTAAAATTCTAAAGTGGTGCTTTTAGGTTGTTTGATTTTTCCTGTATTCAACATATCACAGTATTTCTTTTGCTTTGTCGGGTAGTCGCCCGATGGTCTTCCTATAGATTTTGCTTGAAATATCTTTTCGATTTTTACTTTATCTTCATTGCGTTCAACTGGTTTCATTTTGTCATCAATGGATTTAATCATATCATTTAAGGTTTTAATATTTTTACCAATTAATGTTATCTTCTTCATTAAATCATTAATAGTGTAATTCTCATTTTCAGACATTACTATATATTTATTTAGATAATTATTTATTTAATTATACGTTTTATTATATAATTTACCTGAATAATTTAATGTTATATATGTAAATAAATTATATTCTAATAGTCTTTCACCAATTTTATTTTTCAATTGTATTAAACCTTCATCGTTACCTGTAATTTCAAAAAACTTCAACATTTTATCAAATTTATCTGGTTTAGTTATACCTTTCATAAAATATTTATTGTTAAATTTAGCATCTAACCAATAAAAATATTCTATACTCAATTGCCTAGCAAAGTTTTTATCACCATCGAATATATCATTAATTTCTTCATCGTCAAAAGTTATAATTCTATGGTCTTGTCCATTCGTAGTTGGCATTATGATTATATAAATAATTAGATATTTATTTAAATATTTATTTATTTATATTTATAAAGTGCAATTATGTTAAATCTACTCTTTAAATACTAATTTTTCATGATTTGTTTAACAGTTTCCTGAGTTTCGTTTTCATTATTATCGGTTGGTGTTGCTTGCCTACCAAATTTAAAAGTTATACTATGGACATCAGTTTCTAAGTTGAGACTGTCTTTAGTTTTATCAATACTCATTTTCTTATCATTTTTACTTATTTTGAAACTTGTTGGAATACATGAACATTTACATGTTTTATTATTTTTTATTTCTAATTCATTTTTAAGTTCTAACATCTTTTTGCACATAGGACAAGCAATCTCCAATACTGATGTTTCTTTAACAATTTCTCCGCTATCTTCTGTTGAAGAAACACTTAAACCTGTCTTATTCTTTTTGTTTTTCTTTTTTGGCATTTATATTAATATGTATATTTTTAATATATTGTATCAAAAACTTAATTAATTCTAAAATAAAATAACATATTTTTTTTACATCTATTATCAGTTATTAGTACTTGTTCTATATTCTCCATTTCATCTATTATATTAATATAATCTGTATAACTCCTTTTCATATTAAATAATAAGATAAATTATTTTTCATTTCTGTCTTTCTTTTCTTGTAAAGTTTTTTCATTGTATCGTCCTTATTCCATCTATATCCCACAAATTTCTGATGATGTTTTGAATTTAGATGTTTAAATAAATATTTGTCATCATAAGTTTTACAACAATTGCAATGGATAACAGTCATATAATAATAAGATAAAATAATTATTTAAATTATTTAATCTTATTATTTTCATGCATGATAGAATATTCGGAGGGCACAGCACTTGGGGTTTTCATTGCACGCGAGAGAGATACAAACTAATTAGCTTCAATACTTATTGATTGTAGCAATGGAAACCTGTTCCATTATGTTATTCACCGCCACTCATAACATAATGATGGTCGCGTTAGCACGCGAGGCTCGTTCCTCGCGTCCATTAATATTAAATAGAATATTTATTTAAATTATTTTCTTTAGCTTTAGTAAGTTTTAATGCAGTTAGCATATCAACATCTAGAATATTATTATTAATAACTTCTTGTACACTATTTATCATTTCATTTGTATATGTATTAGAATAATCTTTCATAAAATTTACTAACTTTCTAAAATTAAAATCTAGGTTATTGTCATTTTCAATTGCGGACTTGGATACTACGATATTATAATTTTTAATTCCAGATAAAAAGTATAACATCGTATCATAATATATTTGTACAGTATCTGGAACTAAGACATCACCAAATTTATATATCCTCCGAATACTAGCCACTTCACTTAAATTAATAGATTCTATAGCCATTATGATATAATTATATTATATATTTTTTTTTATTTATAAGTATTTATAATATTATTTTTATTATGCCTGATGTAAAACCAATTGATGAAATCAAATATGACTTTAAGCAAAGTAAGCATGAGGTCGTCCCTAAATTGCCGATGAGAGCTATGATTGTCGGTCCATCTGGAAGTGGAAAATCAACTTTACTTGTATCAATGATACTTGATATTTATAGAGGAGCATTTGAAAGAATTTTTATCTGGTCTCCATCTGTAATTTTAGATAGTATTTGGTTGCCTGTTAAAAAATACATTAAAGAAGGTTTGAAAGTAGATAATGATAAAGAACCGTGTTGGTGGGATGAGTTCAATGTTGAAGATTTAGAAAGAGTTATAGAAACTCAAAATAAAATAATTGAATATCAGAAAAAACAAGGAACGAAGAAATTATTTAATATTTTGGTAATTTTGGATGATGTATCTGATAATCCAGCAATAACAAGAAATAACAAATTGTTAAATTCTTTATTTTGTAGGGGACGTCATAGTGGAATATCAACACTTGTAAGTCTTCAAAAATCATCAACCGTGCCACCAATTATTAGAGTAAATATAAGTCATTTGTTTTATTATAAAGTTAGAAATTTTAAAGAGATAGAAATATTGCAAGACGAATTATCAGCAATTGTTAGAAGCGATAATTTACATGAAAGCAAGAAACTAATTTATAAAATATATGAGACTGCCACTGATGAACCACATAGTTTTTTATATATTAACCTTTTAGAAAAGAATCCAGATAAAATGTTTATGAAAAATTTTTCTCAATATTTGAAAATTACTAATTAAAAAAATAAATAATTAAATAATTAAATATATATTAATATTATATGATATTTTATGATTTACCAATAGAAATTAAAAACATAGTATTATCTTATAATTTAGGTGATGTTAGATTATTAAAAATAAAAAATAGTAATATTATTAAAAATTATATTAATAAATATAAACCAGTTTATAAATCTTACATATTAAATAACATACATTATTTCGAAATTGATAATATCAATATTAATAATGGATTATCATATGTTTTTAATTTAAGTGAGTTAGATAAATTACATCAAAAAAGTAAACCATTAAAATTATTTATTGAATATGATATATTTGTTACATTTAGCTCGTTTACTCGTTGGTTTAATGTGTGTAATCGAACTTTAATATCAATTAATTTATTTGATATTTATTATTTTCTTAATAAAGACCTTCATAAAGTTAAATTAGTGTATGCGGACGGTATGGCTAGTTTTATTTCATTACAAGTGAAAAAAATAATTATCAAAGTTATCAATGATGGTGAACAAAATATTATTGATGACTTTTATTTTTATCTTTAAAATTAATAACATTAAGATTATGGCTTAATGTTATTAATTCAAAATAATGAATAATTACAGATATGAACCGGTAATCTATATATTAATTTATCAGATTTTTCTTTTTCAATTTTACACATTCTTTCACTCATTTGTTTAATTGCTTTCAACTGTAATTTATCAATATTACTTAAATCTAATTGTTCTATATCAATATCATTAATTTTATCAATACTTGAAGTTTCAACATTACTATTTGAATTACCCATTATATATTATTTTAGATTATAATATAATACAATAATAAATATTCAAAGGTATGCCATACAATAATAAATATTCAAAGAGATATGCAAAGGAATTAGAATAGGCCAACAAACCACCCACACAATAGGAGTACATATCATACAACACTTATGGGTTCGTCTGTCAAATTCATCATCTCTTCTTTGTTTTTTTAATTCTTTAATTTTTTCATCAAATTTAGAATGACTAAAATTACATTCTTTATTATTACATTTATCTAATGTAAAATCATATTTATTTAACTTAGTAATTTTACAACCACAATAACAAGTTTTTTCTCTCATACTATCATTTTTAAATAATACTTCTATTTTAACTTTTCTGTCAATGTCCATATATATATATCTAGATATATTAATTATTTATTTAATTATTTATATATTTATATATTTAAATTATTTATTTTTTTCTTTTTTAAATTCCTTAATTTCTTTTTCAAGTTTATCTACTTTATCATTTAATTCTAATACTGCTTTATGAACTAACACAGGTAAAACTAAATAATTCAATCCTAAATACTCTTTATCTTTACATACAATATTTTCAAACTCTTTAGGAATTGCTTTTAATACTTCATCTGCGATATATCCTATATGAGTTTTACCGCCATCATTTCTATCGTGTCTTTTAAACTTCTTCGGTTTAAATTTCTTAATAACATTCATACAATTAGATTTGATATTGTCTATATCATATTTCAATCTTGAATCAGATGAATCCACAAACGTTCCGTTGATGGTTACTGTTGTTGCTGTTAAATCTATATTAGTTCCTGTTGATGGTTCAATTAAATTACACAATAATTTCTTCGTTCCTGCAACTGTTACATTTTCATTAAAAGTTGATAAAGAATTATTTGTAAAACTTCCAGTATTAATGGTAGCTCCAAATGTCTTATCAATAGATAATAAAACTGAAGGTGTACTTGAAGCATCTGAAACTCTAAAAGCTGTGTTTGTTGTTCTGAATATTACATCAATTGTAGATAAATTAGTTCCATCATGATAAGTTGATATTTCACTTGTTCCCATTTTAATATCAGTTCCAGTAGTCATTGAAATATTATTCAAAAATGAAACCGTTGTTAAATCAAATGATTGAATGGTATTAGTTGCTAAATAAGCGTTTTGTATTGCCATATTAGTATCAACAGTTACCAATGTACCACCATTAGGCGCTATATTATTGCTTCTTAATGCTCCCCCGCTTTTAACATAAATATCATCAGCAAATAAATTACCCATTACATCAACAGTGCTTGTATTAAAAGTCCATCCAGTAGAAATATTAACTGCTCCAACTATATTAGATTGAACAGCAGGGTCTCCACAGATAAACCTAATTGAAGAATTAGCATCACTATTCCTCATATCAAAAGATGAAAAAGCACTAACATATCTATATAGATGACAATTTGTGTCAATTGTTAATTTACCATCAGTATCAATATTAACATTATCACAATTAACATCAGCATTTGTATAAATATTACCTAACACGTCAATAGGTTTACTAAAAATAGTTTTATTAACTAATCCATCACACATCATATATTGGTTACTGGCATTAGTAATATCGCCAACAGAAAGAGAAACAAAATTAGGATGATGCATATAAAAACCTTCTATTGCATCTGGTGTATATGTTTCTAAATATGGTTCTAATCCATTTATTGAAGTATTGATATTATCTATTTTTGTTTTAATATCCGTCGAAAAATCATTATTTGTAAATAAATTTCCTTTCATATAAACAGCACCTTCAAAATATGATGTTCCGTGCATCTGCGCAAAATTATATGAAGTATGAACATTACCATTAATTGTAATTCTTGAAGCATTATTAGGTCTTCCAATAATAACATCTCCTGTATTCCATCCTAGCCATAATCGATAAGGAGTTGCCCCTTGTAAACCTTGATAAGAGTCTAACTGACAACCTCTTTTAAACTCTAGTCTTTGGTTACTAACTGCGTCCTGGATTCTAAATATTGGATTAGTATTATCTGTTAAACTAAGTATTAATGGCGAATTCACTGTCTGTAATGTTGTATTAACTTTGTCTAATTTTTGACTTATAACTGTATCTTGTGCGCTATCATTTGTAATTATTGAATTAATTGTATTTGTATTTCCTGTTATTAATCCACTTAATCCATCTGATTGTAAAACATATCTAGCATCAGAACCTGCTATATCTAAAATAGATGAACACGAAAATAAACCTGATACTTGTAAATTAGATAATATTGTAGTATTATGATTTAATAATATTTTATCATTTTGAAAAGTTGAAGAATTATTAATTTCTACATCTCCAAAACCTCTTTGATTCAAAAACATAGTTGCTCCACTTAAATTTCCATAAACATAACTATCAAAATAATTATGATACATTTCAAAAAAGTTATTATAATTTCCAAAATTTGCTATTTTGAAAATTGAAGTAGTTGTTATATTATGAATTAATGTATTATTTAATACTGATGTATTTAATTTATCTGTTAATAAATTATTAGTTGTTATTTTATTGTAATTTAAATTACTATCAAATGAACCTGTTTGTAATTGAGATATTAAATGAGAATTTGATGAAATATTATTAAAATTAGTTGATACAGTAGAATTTAAATTATTTATTAAATTTGTATTTGATGAAATATTATTAAAATTTGTATTAATTAAATTAGTATTTGATGAAATATTATTAAAATTAGTTGTCATAGTAGAATTTAAATTATTTATTAAACTTGTATTTAATGAAATATTATTAAAATTTGTATTTGAAGTTATTGTCAGATTACCTATTAAAAAAGAATTTGAACTAATATTATTTGATAATACATTAATTTCTGTTTTGTCATATGTTTCAGTTATATCATAAAAATTAGCGTTTATCTGTTCCTTTGTGTAGGTGTCTGCTTGGTCTGCTTTACTATCTAATACTGTTTGAATGTCAGATTTACTCGCGTAAAGATCTTCTATATCATTGACTGCCCCATCTTTTACTTGTCTAATTCTATTTGCTGTAATATCAAAGATATTCATTAAGTTTTTGCTCATAATATTATATTATTAATTAGAAAATTAATAATATCATATTTTTTATTTTAATCATAAAATGATACAGAATTTGAGCGGATTTCAAGAATGCACTCATGAACCAAGAGCATATAATTTCTCTCGGCCATTTTACCAGGAGCGCTATATAATGTTGAACCCTCCAACGCTTTTATTTTAACAACCATATTTGAATTATTTTTAAGGTTCATACCAGTATAATTTGCACTTTCTAATTTTTGTAAATTAAAACCATACATACAAGCGTGAGACCTGTAATCTTCTGCACTAACTAACATTGGTTTATCAGCACAATGCATAAGATGGGCGTATGCTTCACGAACACCTTGAATTTCTTGACTTGGAATAACTTGATTACCGATTATCAAAGAAGCAGATAAATCATGCTCTGGGTCATAACGTCCTTTATCACCTGTTACATGTGCCAGTGGATGATACATAAAGTTATATGGTTTCAATAATTCACCGTATCCGCCTACATAACCCTTTTGAGTCGCATTTGAAAAAGAAATAAACAGTTTATTCAATTTAGACACATTGCGGACAATAGTTGTGAATATTTCAGTTGTTGTTGATGCTGTTTGTTCTTGTAGGGTTTCAGTTTCAAAAGTAATAGGAAGAGAACCAGTTTCTAATATTTTAGCATACTCTGCATATAAGCTATCGTCAAGAGTATAGACATTTCCTTTGAATAAAGGTTTGTGACTGACCAAGTGATACTTGTATTTGTAGCAGTAAAAAGTCCTGTTCTATTAACAATTGGTTTTAATACATCAGTTGTTAAATATAATTCAACTGTTATTGGACAATAAGATAAAGGTATCCAGTTTTCACAAGTCTTGAAACATTTTAAATTTAAATCAAAATAGACATTAGCACTTTTACCTTCTTTAATTCCTTTATAATTACCATTGGTTACATTTCTAGTTACTGCTTGGGTAGTAGAAGTTCCAGTAGCATCACAAACTAAAAACCGTCCATCGTGATTGAGTAGAGTATTTCCAAAACCTAATGCTTCATCAATTCTTTTTTCTTCTGATGATTTTAATACATCTTTCATAGCACTCGCACGAGAAAGAGAATTTAAATCACATACAATGACATCACCCATTAACACACGCACCCTATCAAAGAAACCGGCTGTATCAATTGGTCTAAGTTCGTGATTTTCTGTGTTATCAGTGTTGTTTAGAGTAAATCCTAATAATAGTGATGGTGTGGACAACCATTGATTAGGTGGTCCAGTAATGTTAAATCTAATTACTGAATTTGTATCAGCGGTATAAGTAGAAACCGATGAAGGATAAAAGTTTTTACTTTCTTTTGACCGAACATAAGAACCGCCATCTTTTAATTTAAATCTTAAATTCTTCTCTACAAGGACATCTTCAATATCTAATGTTTCCATAACTTATATATTTAATAATAGAAAAATATTAATTATTCTATTATTAAATTATGTTATTTTAAAGTGTGAATAATCTATAACTTCTTTTTTAGATTTTTTATTTAATAGTTTTTTAGATTTATTTTTAATATTATTATTTTCAACCTTATAATTAGGGTCGCGTAGCACGCGAGGCTCGTTCCTTGCATCATCCTCTACTATTTTCTTAATGTCTTCATAACTGACTTTCTTTTTAGGATTTATAGTATTTTTTATATCATTATTAGGCATTATATATAAGACTACAAAATTTCCTTTACAGGTTCAATGCTTCTTGATACGTCCTTGCCAGTATCACCATATAATGAGTGTTGATTATTTGTTAATGGGTTAAAACCTCCTCTATTTGATGTTATACTGCCTCTATCTAAAATACTGACTATATCACCAAAATTTCTTAGGCTTGTGTAGTTGTCATTGTTTTTGTTTGACATTGAAATAAAAGGAGCACCGTAAGTAGTTAATCTAATATTTCTATCAGGATGTTCTTTTAAATATTTAGCACTCGCACTACTACCCAATGAATGTGAAATAACTTCACTAATATTATGGTTTTCATCAAGTATATCGCTAATATCTCTATACCTTTCACTGAATGAACTTAAACCAAATGGAATTGTAATATCACTTAAAATATCATTAATATTTGATATAATATTAGACTTACCAAAGGTTCCAGCAACATATAGTTTATTATTATCTAAATAATAACCTTTACCATTTGTATATGCTTTGTTTAATCCTTCTGTGTCAGATAAATTATTATTATATTTAGGTTTGAATAATGATTTTTCTTGTTGAATTTCATTAATTATTTTTCTATACATCTCACTATATCCTTGATGAAGAGGATTGTATGATTTTAATTTTCCTTCTTTTAAATAATATTTATATTTATATTTGTTTTTCATATATAATTAAATTATAAAATTTCTAATTAATTAATATAATGAGATTTCGTAAAATATATATCAACAGTGCTTATCGTGATTTAAATGACAGTCAATCTACATCAGATTTTGTTATTAATTTAAGAGAGCAACAAGAATGCGGACCAAATACTAAATTGATTTGTCACGAAGTATCTATCGCTAATTCATTTTATCCAATTGAAGATAATTTAAATAACAGATTATATTTAACATTAGGAGGGATATTAATAGGAGCATCAGTATATTATTTTATTGTAGCACCTGATAAAGGTAGTTATGTAGGTAGTGAATTAGCAACCGAATTACAAAATAAATTGAATACTGCTACTAATGGAACTGATGGAAACAGTAATTTTTTTACTTGTAGTTATTCATTAAAAACAAATAATATAACTATAAGTTGTAATTATATTTCTTACTTTTTTATAATCCATACAGATAAAGAATTAAAAACAAATTACAGTTTTGGTGTTGATTATGATAGAGATTATCCTAATAGTATTAATGACATTTTAGGAAATACTACTGAAAAAGTAAATAGTACAGCAGACCCGTTTGTTAGTGGAGTTATATCATTTTTACCTGTTAAAAATATTTATATTCATTGTAATGAATTAAGTAACGGAAACCAGTTATGTAGTTTTGGTACTTCATCAATAATAAAGAAAGTACCAGTTTTAACATCATTCGGCAACCTCATATATGATAATGAACTAATTTTAAATGATGCTAATGATGTTAGCATGCGTTCATTGAATAGACTTCATTTTAGATTTACTGATGCGTCGGGTAGAGTTTTAAATATGAATGGAACAACAAGTAGTTTTAGTTTAACATTTTTTGAAGGTTAGAAAATCATATATTAAATATTTTAATATAAATATTTGTTATATACTAATTATATTAAAATATTTTAATATAAATATTTATTATATACTAATTATATGGTTAAAAATATTGAAATAGTAGATGTAGGCAGTGAAAATAATGAAGCACCTAAAGAAGTAGAAGACATTAAAGAAGAACCTATTATTAATGAAGAAAGTAAAGAAGTAGAAACTAATAATATTATAAATGAAGAAAATAATAAAGTAGAAGAAGAACGCGAACCAAAGCAAGAATTAAAGTCTAAAACATACTCAACTGAAAAAGTGGAATGTCCAAAATGTAAAAAATATTTAACAAAATACACTTTCAAATATCGCCATAACTGTAATGGAATACCAGTTAAAAAAGAACCAGACCCTAACAAAGTTGTTCGAAGAAAAATTATGCATCCAGAACAAGCAAAAGAATTTGAGAATAATGTATATGAAAAAGTTAAAGATAATATTCCAAAAGTGGATGAACAAGAAATAGAAAGAAGAGTAGAAGAAAGATTGAAAAAAACATTTAGAAACAACTGCTAATAAAGTATTTGAAACTGCAAAAGACCGTTACAATAATATGAAGGTAGAGCGAGATAATAAAAATAAACAGAAAATTAATAATTTAGCAAATAAAATTATTTAATCTAATTATTATTATATAATGATTATTGATAAAAAACAATTGCTTATGCACCGTAGAGAAATTTATGACAACGTTGTAAATAGAATAACAGAACCACAAAATAACGACAAACCGAATATCAGTGATGTTATTGATAGAAAAGCAGTTTTTGAAACAAACAAACCAAAAAAGAAGAATAAATATAAATCAACTCAACATTACTATTATGAAGGAGACAACAAGGCACACCAACCTAATTATACATATTTGAAAGAATTACAAGAACAATTAGAACGTCATAGCGCTAAAAAGATTATGCTGTATTTCAAAATAAAAGAAGATATCAAGAAGAAGCACAGGCGTATTTTAATGAAATCCAAAGGTTGGAAAGTGAAAAATTGAGACATCATCCATCAAGTGAAACAGGTAAAACCTATTCAGAAATGATTAAGAAGAAGAAAGGAATAATCAATCAATTAAGAAAGGATTTTAATTTTGATTAAATTAATTAATTAGATTAATAAATATAATCTAATTAATTTAATATACTAATGAGATTAGACAATGCACAGATGAAAACATTAAAATCACAATTGAGATTAAGACCGTCTTATAATGAACTGATAAAGGAAATTACAAAGGAAGAATTAAAAAATAAGAATATAAGAGATGTAATAGACAGAAACGCTTATTATTTTCGTGATAGTCCATTAGGAACAGTGTATGATAATACAGTAGATTTGAGACAGCAACACTTTAAAAAAATGGTAGATGGAGAAAATCAAACAAAATATTTTGATATATCGAAGGATGATGAAATGGATGATTTAAGAGACGGTTCAATACAAACACTAAGTGCAACAATGGATGATGCAGAGGAACAACACGAACGACAAATCAGTCAAATTTCGAAAAGACTTAGTAGTGAACAAATAGCAGACCTACACCAACGAGCACAACGAGCAAGACAATTAGATGAAGATGACTGGCAGTCAGTAGCAACCGCAAAGTCAAGCAACTATGATGATTTACCAGCACTGGAAGAAATAAGCACTGAAAGAATGACAGCAGAAGCCGCATCAAAAGAATATGTTAAAGGCATTGTAAATCGTCAATCAAGGGATGTAGCAAGGAAAGTGGCATCATCATTTGTCAAACAAATTACTGAAAATAAAGCAAAAGAGTTAGAAAAAAGAATAGAGCAAAAAATGGACACCGCTGGCAGTTCATCCACATTACCAGCAAGACAAACAAGAACACATAAGGAAACTATTGACTATTCAACTGATATAAACCATTGGAAGGGAAGCACAGTAAAAGAAGAAGACATATTATTTCAATTATATTTAAGAGGAGCAGGACTTACTGAAGAACAGGAACAACAATATTCAAACACAAAGAAAAAAGGTAAAGGTAAAAAAGAACCCGGTAGAACTTATTTAGTTGGACTGGTGGAGAAGCTTATAAACAGCGGAAAATGGACAACAGAAGTAAATGATGAATTGTTAAGAAAAAGAATGAATGATTGGAAAGATATGAAAGGAAAAGGAAAGGCAACAAAGGAAAAATAATTCATTTTACATAATTTATCAATAATTATATAAAATGATTAACAACCACAAGCAAGAGTTAAGGAAACGCCCTACTTATGATGAAATGCTTAAACAAGCAATCACAAGCAAAATGAAAACAACAGTTATATTGAAGAAATACAAAAAATATATGTTATTGAATAATTTTGGTTTTGATAAAATGGATTTAATGAATTATAAAAATAAAGAAAGATATATGAACGCTCAAGTTATGATGGCAGACAAGGCAACACAAACGCTTAACAAAGAAAACAAGGCAACACAAACAGACCTACCAAATGATAAAGCGACACAAACTTATAATTTTGATGATGAGACAAAAATACTAGGCGGTTCTTCAAAGAGTTTCAAAAGCAAACTGATAACCAAGGCTGAAGCAGAAGCATTAGCATTTACATATGACCCTGATTTATATGATGACGACGATGATGATGATGATGATAAAAAGGATGATGATATTGATAAATATAGAAAGAAATTATTTATTTTGATGAGGATTATAGAATTTATGTTGAGGACGGGTTTTAGTATAGGACAAATAGTAGCACATCTAACATATCACACTACATTAACTACAATTCAAGGTTCAGAGTTATTAGTTAATTTAACAATGAATTCATTAGTAACATCATACGATATAGCAACTGCTATAATGAATTGGTTGAATACAAATGTTAGTGAGGAAGTTGAATTAAACACAGAATCCCCTATTAGCGTTAATAGTTCTCCACCTATCACTGTTAATAGTTCTTCAACGCATACTGTTAATTCATCATCATCAGAAGAAAATTCTAATTATGAAGTAGCACCACCAACAGAAATACCTATTCCTACTGATGCTGAAAGTGAAAATGATGGAGATAAGGATAAAGATAAGAATAAAGAAAAACAATAAAATAATAATAATAATAAAATATAAAAATTAAAATACCAGAATTTGTAAAAATGCCTTAAAGAAATAGCGACTTTATTCTATAAGATAAATGCCATTCTATAGCAGACACTCAGATGATGGAAGAGATAGATTGTTAGGAGGAATACATGATGATGATTATAATGACTTTATGAATATGTTATTTATGAATAGTAGTTTTGCTGATGACATTGAAAGACATTATAAAAGTTCAGATGCTGATGTGTTGCCAAGTCCTACTGATAGCGAAGAAACAAAAGAAATAAAGAGAAACAATATCAAAAGGATTATCATAAAAAATACTTTCAAGAAAAACTTAATAAACCTTATACATGTAATATTTGTGGAAAATCAATGGCCACCAGTTCTAACAAATCAAGACATGAAAAAAGTAGAAAGTGCCAGAGTATTAAAAGTAAAGTCTAATTGGATAATATTAATTTAATTTTAATTAATATAATCCAATTTCATTATATGAGTAAACTAAGTAATGAGGAGATAATGAGCAATATCTACTATG
Organism: Effrenium voratum; assembly: GCA_963377175.1. Taxonomy (NCBI): domain Eukaryota; class Dinophyceae; order Suessiales; family Symbiodiniaceae; genus Effrenium; species Effrenium voratum. Next base: position 31,807 of record CAUJNA010002130.1, read on the forward strand.
ATTTAGAAACAGGTTATGGTTCTAAACAAAGCTTATACAATCAAGCAAAAGAGAAAGGAGCAAGTGTAACATTAGAAGAAGTGGCAAAGTGGTTGAAGAAGCAACCTAACAAGCAAATAAAACCGTATCAGAATTATAACAGTTTCTTAGTTCCATATGCCAGAGCAGAATTTCAAATAGATATTATGGATATGAAAATATTTAAGAAAGAAGATGAAGAACGCTATGCATTGATTGTAATAGATGCTTTCAGTAAATTAGGTTTTGTGCATCCAATGTTTCAAAGAGACAGTCCAAATGTTTTGAAAGGTTTGAAAGAAGCATTTAAAGTTATGGGTGAGCCTGTGGAAATCTTTTCTGATGATGATGGATCATTTAAAGCAGAAGTAAAGAAATATTTAGATGATTTAGGTATAATACATAAAACAACGCTAACACATGCCAATATTGTGGAGAGATTGATTAGAACGATGAAAAAAGGAATAGGAGACAGAATACACTTTACTAAAGGTAGATGGACTGATATGTTGAAACCTACATTAAAGAAATATAATAGCGCTATTCACTCATCAACTGGAATGAAACCAAATGAAGCTCATGATGATGACAACAGAGCAAATGTAAAAGCAAACCTTACACTGAAGCAAAAGCATATGAGGAAATATCCTAAATTATCTGTTTCAGACACAGTGAAAATATACCAAAAAGGAAAAGGTAATTATACATCGAGGAAAGAAACCAACTCAAAGTGGACAGAAAGGAAATACAAAATAGAAAGGATAGAAAAAGATATGACACTTCAAACTTACTATGTATTAGAAGGTTTGAAGAGACATTATTTGCGCCATGAATTATTATTAATTGAAAATTAAAATAATAAATTAGATTAAATCTATGATTTAATCTTCATGAATTATTACTAATTGAAAATTAAAAATAAAAAATAATTTAGACTAATAATTAGTTATTTAGTTCTTAGAATTTTATGACTTTAAAAGACTTAAAGAGAAAAAACCTAATTAAATTATATAGATAATAATATGAATAGAGATTTACCGCCAGATGAAAACACTAAAATAGTTAAGTATCTTCTTAAAGAAAATTTAGGAGAATACAAAGTAAATAATAAAGGTAAAAAACTTAAAACCATAATTATAGGAAACAATCAGTATAGATATAATCCAGAAAAACCAATAAGTAATAGATTGAGTAAGAGACTTGAAGCAGTAAAGAAAACTAATGACTACCAAGCAAATCAAATCAGAGAAAGAGTAGGAGCAAGAACGGTTTTAAAACATGCTATTAAGAAAAAAGCAGTAATAACAGAAGAAAGAAGCGCCTTTAGAGCATATTCTAACGCCTACACAATTTCAAACATTCATTTAAAAGAGTTGAACGGATTGACTTATTTTAATTATCAATTTGACAAACTTAATGAATACTTGAAAGAGAATAGAGGAATGAAACTTAATGCTACAATAAATATGAAAGTTATGAACTTATTTGATGAGGAGAGAAACGTAACAGTTAGGACTAGGTCGTACACTATTGTAAATGAAGAGGATTTAAGGAATGCTTTGAAAAGAATGAGACCTGATGTTGAAACAAGAATTTTAGATATGGCTTTGTATCAGTCAGGATTGATAATTAGCAATATTAATAATATTCATATCATGTATAATAAATATAATCCGACTAGAGCTGGCAAATATATTGAACTTCCAGAATGGATTAAAAAGAAAAAGGCATGTATCAATATTAAAAATCAAGATGACAAGTGTTTTAAATATTATATTGAGTGTGGATATTGTAAAATTTGTGATAAAGCACACCCTGAAAAGATGTTTCATTACAAGAAGATAGCAAGTGATTTGATTTTTGATGGTGTGATTTTTCCTGCTAATAATAATGATATAGATATATTTGAAGAAAATAATAAATCAATATCCATTAATGTTTATGAAATTGATGATAATGAACAAATTGTTATTAGTAGAAAATTGAAAAATAAAGATGCTTCTTGTCATCTTGATTTGTTGTGAGTTGATGAGGAGGATTGCAGTCATTATGTGTATATAAAAAGTTTGAGCAGACTTATTAATAATCAAAAAAGTAATCATAATGGTAAGTCCTATTTTTGTAAATATTGTAATCATGGATTTAGAAATCAAGAATTATTAAATAAACATTATGATAGTGGATGTATGGAAGTTGAAGGACAGCAAATAGTTATGCCTAAGTCTTATGAGAAAGTTAGTTTTAAGCATCACTTCAAAAAGTTAAGGTGTCCTTTTGTTGTATATGCTGATTTTGAATGTTTGACAGAGGAACTGAAAAAACCTGATGAAGATGAAGATAAAAACACTTTTTCTTATCAAGAGCATAAACCATGTGGTTTTATGCTTAATATGGTTAATGCTGTTGATAATACAAATTATGAATTTATGTATCGTGGTAAAGATGCTGTTGATGTGTTTTGTCAAAAACTTAATGAGATTAGGACAGAAGTAAAGGAGAAGATGGGAGAAAACGAAAAAATAGATATGACTGATGAAGACAAAGAAGATTTTAAACATGCTAAAAACTGCTTTATTTGTGGGGATAAGTTTAGAATGAACTATAAAAATGCAAAGGAAGCAGAGAAATATAGAAAAGTTAGAGACCATTGTCATTTTACAGGTAAGTATAGAGGTTGTGCTCATAATGTTTGCAATCTTAATTTTTGTAATAGATATTTTAAAATTCCTGTATTCTTCCATAACATGAAAAATTACGATGGCCATTTAATTATTCAAAATGCGGATAAATTAAGTAACAACAATAAAATAGGTGTCATCGCTCAGAACAGTGAAAAATTTATTAATATCAGTTTTGAAAGTTTGAGTGTTAAAGACACGTTTGGGTTTTTAACTGCTTCATTAGATAAGTTAGTTTCAATGAGTAAGTATGATAATACAGATGAAGAAGATAAAAGTAAATGGTTATTGCGTGAAGACTGGAAAGATAATTTTAGGTTCAGTAGTAAAAATGATGTGATTAAGAGTGAGAAATGTCTAGATTTATTAACTGATAAAGGCGTTTATCCTTATGACTACATGAATTCATTTGATAATTTTGATGATGAGCAATTACCGAGTAAGGATGATTTTTATAGTCAGTTGAGTGAAGAAGGTATAAGTGTTAACGACTATGAAAAGGCAAAAATTATATGGAAGCATTTCGACATTAAGAATATGGGTGAATACCATGATTTATATTTGAAAACTGATGTATTATTATTGACTGACATTTTCGAAAATTTTAGAGATGTATGTATGAAATATTATGGATTGGACCCTGCTTATTATTATACATTGCCTAACTTTGCTTTCGATGCTATGCTTAAAATGACTGGTGTAGAGATTGATTTAATATATGACCAAGAAATGTATGAAATGATAGAAGCAGGACTTAGAGGAGGAATGTGTATGGTTTCTACTAAAAAAGTTGAAGCAAATAATAAATACATGGGAGAAGAATATGATAAAAATAAAGAAAGTAGTTATATTAACTATTTTGATGCTAATAATTTGTACGGGTTAAGCATGATACAAAAACTTCCATATAAAAATATAAAATGGGATGATACATTAAAAAAAGAAGACATTATTAATTATAAGAATAATAATATTGGATATATTCTAGAAGTGGATTTAGAATATCCTAAAGAATTACACGATTTGCACAATGACTATCCAATGGCACCTGAGGTTATGAATGTTAAAGCCGACATGCTGTCAGATAAACAAATTGAAATTTATGAATTTTTAAATCATAAAAAACCTACGGATGAGAAAACAAATAAATTAATATTGAACTTAAATGATAAAGAAAAATATGTAATCCATATAAGAACCTTGCAATTTTATTTGAAGCAAGGGTTAAAACTTAAGAAAATTCATAGAGCAATTAATTTGAACAAAAAGAAGTTTTAAAACCTTACATTGAGTTTAACACAGAGAAGAGGAAGAATGCTAGAAATGATTTTGAGAAAGATGTTTATAAATTGATGAACAATGCCATATTTGGAAAAACAATGGAGGATAAAAGGAAACATTTAGACTTTGAAGTTGTGAGTGATGAAACTAGATATATGAAGTGTGTAAGTAATCCTAACTTCAAACATAGTCATATAATTAATGAAAATTTGGTTGGAGTTGAAAAGCAAAAAACAAAGTTGAAACTAGACAAACCTATATGTATTGGGATGAGTATTTTAGATTTGAGTAAGCAACACATGTATACATTTTATTATGACGTTATGAAGCCTAAATATGGAGATAATATTAAAATGGTACATACTGATACTGACAGTTTTGTATTTCATACTAAAACCAATGACATTTATGAAGACCTGAATACAATTAAAAAAGAAATAGAGTTTTCAGATTATCCTAAGGAACATAAATGTTATGATGAGAATAACAAGAAAGTATTAGGTAAATTTAAGGATGAATTAAAAAGTAAAATAATAACAGGGTTTATAGCTCTTCGTCCTAAATGCTATGCTTACTCAGTTTATGGTGATGATAAAAAATATAAGAAATGTAAGGGCATAGCAAAAGGCGCAGTAAGAGGTCAAATGAAATATGAAGAGTTTGAGACGGTTTTAAAAACTAATGAGGTTATACATAAGTCATTTAATAGTATTAGAAGTAAAAACCACAGAATTTTTAGTATAACAACTAAAAAAATTGCTCTTAGTAGTTATGAAAACAAAAAATATTGGATAGATAGTATAAACTCACTTGCTTACGGCCATTATAAAATAGATTCTTTGAAAACGACTTAAAGAAATATTGACTTAATATATTAAGAGGAAAAATGACACTGTTTAATTATAGTAAGTGTGAATGTTGTAATAATAAAAAGAATGATATTAATTTTACATTGTATAACTTATTACCTGCTAATCTGTGTAATAAAATAAGTGAATATGATGTATATTGTAATCAATGCTGTATAACAAGAGACCTAGAAAAGTTGTTTGTTGAAGAATATAAGGATAAGGGATATACAAAGTTTCAATTAAAATTGAAATTCTTTATGAAATATCAAAAACGATTTCCTGTATATTTTTGTCATAAAATTGATATAGAGTCATTTGAAAAAGAACTTGATGAGTTTTTTAATAATAAAGATTTGATTAAAAGGTTTGGAGGAGAACTAAGCATTAAACCATATAAATCATTTGCTAAAGAATTTCGTGATTTGTTTGAAGAGATTGATTGGCATTTATTAAGCAAAGATAAAATAAACAAGGTCTTGAATGAATTTAGAATAACTAAATATCATGTATGGTATTACTACAACACTAAATATAAAGTATGTCTATTGCTGTATTTATTCTTTTGGGAATATATTTATTCAATAATAGGAAAAGACAATATCAAATATATAGACATTGGTGATATTGATAAATATGTAGATTACATATTTGAAGACATATTGCCTGACTGTTATCTTAAATCCTTAATTCTTAATTGAAATATAATTATAACATGTAAAATATTATATGCTATAATTATACTATACTTATGGTTAGTTTCTTATTTTTTATTAATGCCTTAAAAATGACTTAAAGAAATATTGACTTAATATATTAAGATAGAAATGAACGGTGATAAAATCAATAATTATATCAATAAAAAATGCTATGATTGTTGTCACTTCAAAAAAGAAAATATGGAATTGTATAAATTAAATTTACCTAATGGAATAATAAATAATATTATTGATTATTCAATGGATGAAGAATATGTATGTGAAAATTGTAAAACCTGGAGAGATAACCAAGCTATAATCAAATGTTTGTTGAGATTAAAAGGAAGACATAATATAAATGTAGAAGATGACATTTTGATATTTTTAACTGTGTATAAATTACCACCTTACGTTTATGTTAAACAGTTTCTTAAAATCAGTAAGAAAAAATATGAAATGATTTATGATATATTAAGGATGTTGTGTCATAGTCAAAAGAAAGGAGATGATATTAAAGAATATATCAAATATTATATTGAAATTTATAAAAAGTTTAATGTTAAAAATACAGTGAGAGACATTAATATTATTTTTAAAATGATGTATGAAATAAATGAGATTTGTCAATTAAATTATTATCCTGTACTGAAATTATAATCATACTATAATAATAACATGTAAAATATTATATGTTATAATTGTAATATATTTATCGTTTGTAAAGATGGAATTATTATATTTTCTTATTTGTCTTGCGTGCTTTGACTGTTTGGTTTTGTGGAGCTATTAGGTGAAATGTGTTTTAGTCATATTTTTAAGTCTGAGTGAAAAATTCGTGAACAATGAATAAGGTAAAAAGAAAAAATGAAGAACAACTGGAGTTTCTGAGAATTGGAAAAAGACTTAAAATATAAAATGAATAAGGTTAATCAAATAGTAAAATGAAACAGGTTAAGTAGTGAAAAAATAATGGATAAGGTGTGTATCTTTTCTAGGAATTACTTAGAATGAATAAGGTTGCGATTTATTAACCTTATCTATTATTTGATACTTGGTTTTTCAATGTGTTTTCCATTGGTTGATAGAAAAAATACAGAAAGGATTTTCAGTTCCTTCAAATCCCCTTTCTGTATTTTTTCCCCTCCCCCTGTTTTTTTCCTGTCAGGCCGTACGTAGGTGCATCCTGGAGAACTTGGCGGTCGGGAGGCGGGGCGGTGCCGAGCGGGCACCTAGGTAAACGTGCCGAGCAGGCACAGTGCCGAGCGGGCACTAGTAACTAAATGTGCCGAGCGGGCACTAGTAACTAAATGTGCCGAGCGGGCACGTGCCGAGCAGGCACTAGTAAGTAGATGTGCCGAGCGGGCACGTGCCGAGCTGGCACTTAACTAAACGTGCCGAGCAGGCACAGTGCCGAGCGGGCACGTGCCGAGCGGGCACCGTAGGAGCGCCAAGCAGGCGCAGGCGTTGGCCACTGTGGAGGCTGTGAAAGTTGGCTCGCCCAACGGCCTCTTAGTACTGGCTCGCCCAACGGGCTCGCCCAATGAGTACGGGCTCGCCCAACGGCCACTTAGTACTGGCTCGCCCAACCTCGTTTGATGGCTCGCCCAACGGCCTCTTAGTACGGGCTCGCCCAACCTCGTTTGATGGCTCGCCCCAACCTCGTTTGATGGCTCGCCCAACCTCTTAGTACTGGCTCGCCCAACCTCTTAGTACGGGCTCGTCCAACCTCGTTTGATGGCTCGCCCAACGGCTCCACACCTAGCGCGCCACCGGCCGCGCCTGCCCGGCATCGGAGCCCGCGCCAAGGTCGGGATTCTTCCCAGGAAAAAAATTTCGAACCTGTCGTCTAAGCCGACAGTTTCGGCGAACCTGCCCGGCATAGCCCAGCCTGCCCGGCATACCAGGAAAAAATAAAACCCAGTCCTCCCCAAAATGTCGAGGTTGTCGTGTGGGGGGAGGACCAGCAGCTTTTTTTGCCAATGGCTGCGAGGCCCCAGCTGCCCGGCATAGAAGCCCGGCCGCGCCTGCCCGGCATCGGAGCCCTGCCGAGCCCGCGCCAAGGGATTCCCATTGCCCGAAAAATCCTCCGGAAGCGATGCGGTGGGGAGCGCATCGCTTCCGGAGTTGGGTTTCATCCCGAAAACCCCATCACCGGGCCAGCGCCGAAGGTCCGGGAGTTATGCTGTCCTCGCAGCATAACTCCCGGTGTTTTTTTCCACCATTCACACGCCCTGCCGTCAATCCTGGCGTGGCAACAGGATTGCTTCACTCAATCCTGTGTTGGGCACAGGATTGCCCCGGTGTTTCCCAAAAAACGCTGGAAGCGCAGTGCTGTACAGCACTACGTCCCCAGACTCGCCGCCCGGATTGCGCGGAAAACACCGGCAGTGCGTCGGTACACAGCGACGCACTCCCGGACTCGCCGCCCGGATTGCCCTGAAAACTCCGTCAGCGTCCTGCTGTGTAGCAGGACGCTGACGGACTCGCCGCCCGGCTTCCCGGCTTCAAATTTGGCAAGTAACGCAAAGGAAATGGGGAAGATCAAGCTGTTTCCTACGACAGAGTATAGCAGCAAACAAGCCTCTGACCCCGTGGTGCCACTGGTGCCATGCACGGGCATCTTCCTCGGGCCATCAAAATCGGGCAAAACCGTGGCTCTGATCAGCCTGATTCTGGAGCAGTATCGCGGCGTCTTTGAGAGAATTTACATCTTCAGCCCGAGTGTCACCATAGACGACGGCTGGATACCCGTCAAGAAGTACATTGAGGAGGACCTGGGGGTGAACACAGAGCGGGAGCAGACGTATTGGGACGAGTGTGACGAGGCGGCGCTGCGGCGCATCATCCAGCAGCAGCGCAAGATCACGGAGGCGTCCAAGAAGTTGGAAATGAAGAAACTGTACCAGGTGCTTGTAGTCATCGACGACTTTGCTGACACGCCGCAGCTGCACAAGCCTCACGGCGCCCTGGATACGCTCTTCATCAGGGGTCGGCACCTGCAAATCAGCACCTGAGTGAGCTCGCAGAAGCTGCGGCTCATCAGTGCGGCGGTGCGGGTGAACATGCAATTCCTCTGCTGCTGGAGGCTGCGCAACCAGCACGAGCTGGACGCCGTGGTGGAGGAGCTCAGCGCCCTGCTGCCGAAGGAGCAGCTGTACCGGCTGTACGAGCAGGCGACGCGGGAACCTTACAGCTTCCTTTTCGTCTACTACCTGAAGCCGAGGAATGAAATGTTCTTCAAGCGCTTTGAAGAGCGTTTCGCATTGGAAAGAGAAGCCGATGGGAGCGGCGCTCAGCTTCCTGGGCCAGAAGCTGTTCGCTAACTCCACACTGATCAGCGCACGGTGCGAGAATATCTCCTGCTGCACCTCCGTCGCAGCCGTCCACCCGCCCATCATCCGTCGGACGGGCGGGTTCCTAAAGAAAAGGATGACGACTATCTACGTGGACAGCCGCAAGAGGGTGGCCGGCTCGGACAGCGACTTTGAGGTAGACCTGGGAGAGTCCCTGCACTTGCAGAGCGACGCCCGGCTTGCCGTCTACAAGATCCGCCTGGCCGACAGCTTCCTCTCGTCGGACCGGGGCCGCTACCTCTACTGGGTTGACGCCGCGCTGGGCACGCTGAACTGGGCGTTGTTGCCCGAGGGCGCGTACACTGGCGCACGGTTGGCCGCCTGGATCAGCTCCAACTTTGCCACCGCCACCTACAGCGAAACCACGAACAGCCTGAGCGTAGCCTACGACGGCAACCGCCTCATTCTGAACGACCTGGAGCTGCGGCAGCAATTCCCTGATGCCGCGGACTACCCCGCCGCGCCGCCCGCCTCTCCCACCAAGCCCTTCAGCGTGGACCACATGCTGGGCCCGAGCTTTGTCTCCGGGGGGCAGCAGGTCTTTGAGTTCGTGAGGATGATGGCGCACAACGTGGTCTACCTGCGCTGCGCCCAGCTGGCCAACGCCAGCAGAGTGCTGGGCAACCTGGGCGACGACATCCTCTCCAAGATCACGCTGAAGAGCGGAGGGGGCACCATTGTGGAGACGGGCTCAGACGACGGGCACTTCATGGCACTCAGGGGCCCGGTTACCCTGAGGCACATGCGCTTCCGCCTGACAGACCGGGACGGCAACGTCGTCCGGCTTCGCGGGTCGTCTTTGTCGTTCGTGTTATATCTTGACCACGTATAATTAAATGGAGCCAACCGAACACGAGGCGGAGGCGCAAGAGGCGCAAGAGGCGCACGCTGCGCCGGAGGCACCACACGCTGCGCCACACGCTACGCCGCACGCTGCGCCACACGCTGCGCCGGCTGAACCGAAACGGCGGGGCAGGCCCCCTGGGAGCAAGAACAAACCGAAGCAGGACGTGCCTACTGAGCCGGCTGCTCCAAAGCGCAAGCCAAAGCCGCCGGTTGAGACGCCGGCGGAGGCTCCGGTTGAGACGCCGGCGGAGGCTCCGGTTGAGACGCCGGCGGAGGCTCCGGTTGAGGCACCGGCTGAGGCACCACCGGAGGCGCCTCAGCTCACGAGAGAGCAGCAGCGCGCCCTGCGCATGCTGGAGAGGCAGTCCGCTTATGACCGGCTGACCACAGGCGCAAGTGTACTGGTATAAAAGCATGATGTCCATAGAGCCCCGCAACGAGCCGCGGATGCTCCGGTGGTTCCGCAAGACGTATCCCAGTTACAACCTGCAGCCGCTGCTGCTGAAGCGCTACCGAGAACTGGAGGAGGCGCGGGCCTTCAACAACTGGCTGGGCGAGCGCAGGCAGGCGCATGAGGGGCAGCGGCACCTGGACGACGTGAGCCGGCTGACGGAGGCCGTGCACCGCCAGGTACCCAGCTGCGCTACGCGCGGGCCGAGCGCCGGGGCGTGGAACGGGCGGCGGGCGAAGTTGCGCAACAGTAAATGAAGACGCTTCGGGCGCACGGCTTCAACCAGCGCCCGCGCTTTGAGCAGGTGGTGGGCTACCTTGAGCGGAATGAGCCGCTGCCCCTGGACCAGCCGGAAGGCCACCTCGTTCGTCACAAGCCACTTCTACTTGGACGATTTTGTGCAGTCCAGCGAGGACCCCAACCCCCGGCCCCTGCAGCACACGCCCCTGCATCCCGAGGAAGGCTTCCGCACTCCCGCAGAGGCCACGGACGAGGACGTGCGCCTTGCGCGGAGGTACCAAGGAGGAACCCGCTTTGTTGAGGACGACCTGGCGGGAGACCCCGAGGCCGGCGCGCTGGCCAGCAACGGGCAGGGGCCGCCCTCCATCACGGGCCGTTTGCGCAGCGCTGCAGACGGCGCACAGGCGGCAGCGGACCTCGTAGGCGCAGGGGCCGCGGGGCTCGCGGCGGTGCAGGCCTTCCGCTCCCAGCTCCCCCAGGACGCTGCTGAGTACGTCCGCATGAATGTATTGCCCCGCCCAGGGCCGCAGCCGCAGCCGCCGCCGCAGATCATAGGCCGACCCGACGACGTAGAGCGCCTCCTGGACGAGGCGGGCCAGCGCGCGCAGGAGGTGGAGCGTGGCGCAGCACAGGCCATAGAGGAGACGGCAGCAGTGGCTGCGGAGGAGGGAGAGGTCGCCGTCGCCGCCGAGGGCGTGGGCGGGGCCTT
>CAUJNA010002131.1:0-42880 GCA_963377175.1 Effrenium voratum
TACATTACATTACATTACATTCATACATTACATGCATGCATGCATACATACATACATACATACATACATACATACATACATACATACATACATACATACATACATACATACATACATACATACATACATACATACATACATACATACATACATTACATACATACATAACATTACATACATACATACATACATACATACATACATACATACATACATTACATACATACATACATACATACATACATACATACATACATACATACATACATACATACATACATTACATACATACATACATACATACATACATACATACATACATTGCATACATACATACATACATTACATACATAGATGCATACATTACATGCATGCATCACATCACATCCAGTACATTATCATTAAATTAGATACATTACATTATCATTACATATAAACATACATACAATACCATACATACATACATACATACATACATACCATACATACATACATACATACATACATAACATTACATACATACATACATACAATACATACATACATACATACATACATACAATACATACATACATACATTACATACATACATACATACATACATACATACATACATACATTGCATACATACATACATACATTACATACATACGTCACATAACATAACATAACATTACATTACGTTACGTTACATACATACATACATACATACGTTGCATTATATTGCATTACAGTACATTACATACATACATACATACATACATACATACATACATACATACATACATACATTCCATACATTCCATACATTCCATACATACATATAAACATGCATACATACATACATACATACATACATACATACATTCCATACATTCCATACATACATATAACCATGCATACATACATACGAGAGAGCAAGATTGGGGAGAGAGAGGCTTGGGGGGATGGGGAGGATGGGGAGCAGAGGGAGGGAGAGAGGACGACAGAACACACAAGGGAGACAAGGGAGAGAGGAAGAAGGAGAAAAGGGAGAGGACAATGTCGGCGGACTGAGCCGGAGGCTGTAAAGTATTTGTGTGGCCTCCATGGCACGGAAAAGGGCTTGGTACGGGTACGTCTGCGCGTCCTCGAGCTCATGGGCGACCACCTTGGCTTCCGGCGCACACGTGACAGCACAGAATCTATTTCTCTCGTCTCGTCTTTTCCCCTGAAACCAGTCTCTTCTGTTTTCTCAATATTTTTCTGATCTTCATTTTTATTGTTTTTGTTTTTCACTTAAGTCTCGCTCCAGCAGGAAAAGGCGGCGGATGGGCTTGGCATCTGCAATGACGCCCAGGTCCGTAATGAATCTGGCGCGTGCAACGCAAGTGGATGCAGCCTTTTTGCCGCGCCTGGAGTGCGAGAGCAGGTCCATCACTGGATGAAGATCTGCATGTGCTGCTCGTGCCTCAGCCAGACAAACACTCTTTCGGCCTTTAGCAACGCATTTGCAAGAGCACGTGCCTGCCAAGTGCGCAAAAAACAGGCTGTCGTGTGAAACCGAAAATCGCAAGGCGGCAGTATGTGCTCAGTCTCGTCTGATGTTAATCAAAACATTTTAGTTCCCAGGCCTGAGCTTAGACTGCGTAAACACAAATTGTGGGCCTGTGTTTCGGCCAAACATTCTAGAGATTACGGCGATAGTTCTTTCACGCTTGCAGTTCAATCACGGGGCCGAATCGACACTGCTCACGGCAAACCAACCGGGTTTCAGTGTGGCATCAAAATTGGGCCGAAGATTGAAGATTCCGAAAACCAGCGCGCCTTCGGACGCACTTGCGTGGATCCGGATCCCAGATTTCCATTTCCCGCGCCCTTGAAGCTTGGATCCAAAGGCAAGCTCCGGAAACTTGAAGAGCTTCTCCCTTTCTTGCGAAGAGTTTCCGGAAGTTCGCCATCGGATGAAACAGCTACGAACGCCTGCGCTACCTCGTGCAAAGCGACGCAAACCCCCGGCGCCGCGCGCTGCGCTTGCGGATGACTTGCTCTTGGATGGACGGGGCTCGGGGTCTGACTTCCCGTGTTTCGTTGTCAAACTGATATGTGCTAGCACGTGCTAGCACATAGTGCATTTCACATGCATTTTACTGCAAGCATGTCAATGTTTGGACGGCCACCTGAGTATTCCAGGGAGGATACCAAATATATATATATATATATATATAGCGAGAGAGAGAGAAAGATATATGCATATATATATATATAATATAGACAAACAGAACGATAAAATACTTCGCTTCGAGCAATCCGCACCCTCCACACTCACGAGCTTACGGCCGTGAACCCGGTTGTGTGAATTCAAGCATGGTTTTCGAGTGGCTTGGGGCCTATGACTGTTCAACATGCGTCAAACTCCACTTGTCTGCGAGCCGAACTCAAACATCGGTTCCGTTAACAAAAGCCAAGCCCCTTCCAAAAAGAAACCCGACAGGGGATTAAGAGAAGTTGCTTGTTCACAGCCGGATCCACTGGCAAATGCTGGCGGTCCGCTCCGGCTCGATACTGGCCGGATACGCGGCGCAATCCACTACTCTGGGAAACTCAGCGGGATACTTGGCGGCATCCACTGCCAAGCTGCTCTGTCTGTTGAGATACTCGGCGGGATCCACTGGCGGGCTGAGAGAATGAGAAAGACAAGGATAAAGATACTACACATGAGAAAAACACTTCGCAACAAAGACGCCACAACTTGCAAGTTACGGAGATGAAACTTTCCTTGAAGGCACAGTTGCAAAGACTTGACAACTGGAGGTCCACAACTGGCAGGTTGTGAGTTGGTAAATAAAACATGAGGATTCGAAACGGAAGCATGCGCTAAACCGGAACAGGCAAGTTACATTTGAGAATTACTTGACATCTCTTGACACCACAATATCATTGAGGAGTAGGAGTTACAATAGCACACCCGTTTTGCAGCAGAGTACAAGCCGCTTACGGGCCACTCGGTTGGACAGCATTTTCCCACCGGGCTCCCTTGAATATTTGTCGTTTCATTGTCACGCTGCCCAATGGAAATTCGCTAAACTTGCAAGCCCACGGCGATGTTCAAACGGGGAAGGAAGCGATGAAGCGCACCGGAGAAGCGACTACTCAATCTCAAAAGGTGAAAAACACGTCTATCCGGATGGCTATCTTTCAGTCGCAGCTATCTCAATCTCACTGGTTCTTGACAGGCTTTGCAGTTTATCTGCTTCGCGCATGACATCTGAGGCTTGGGCAAGCCAAGGATGGCGAGCAACTGCAGCCGAAGTTGGCCGATTCTCTGGCTTCAATTGCAAGAGCTGCTCCAACCTGGCAGAGAACAGAGCCGTGAGATACTTCGCATATCACAGTACTGGGCTGCACACAAGTCGTGGGCCGATGCAGAAAGGACTCCTTCATCCACCTCCATAGCCAGAGGCGCGGCTCGACGGTGTCTTCGGGTGCTCTCTGGCTCTTTCTGCTCTTTCTCTGGCTCTTTCATTCTGTGGTCTGGTCTTTTCTGCCTGGGAGATTGCAGAGTTGATGCTGGCCACCTGCCAATGCATGCAAGGCATTTGCCGCATTTGAACCTCGTCTCCGTACGCGTCGTGTCGCCGAACGCCTTTGTGAGGGTGCCGCAATTCGGCAGCAGCCTCAAAAAGTGCCCTACGACTCGGAATGCGCAATGAGTACTCCTGCATATGCATTTCACGCGGCGCCTGCCCGTCAGCATTGCATGCAGGCAAACGCCAAGGGCCCACATGTCCTCGAAGGAGTGGTTACAGAAAACTGGGCCTTGCAAGAAGAACACTTTGGATCTCATCCCATGCAGTCCGCTCGGTCAGCAAGATGTGCAGCCACTTCACCTGGCACACATGGACTACCGTGTTCGAGTCACCAATGATCTCAGCTCCCGGCTTTCATCTTGAATCTCCGGAGCCTACAACTGAACACTCACACCCCTGTGTCTCTCCCTTTGATATGTCAATCTCTCTCCTGCAACTCCACAAATCGACCGATGCCGCTCTAAGGACATACTCGCAAGCAAAGCAGTTTCGAGTCTCCGAGATCCGTGCGATGTACCTGCTTGTGCCTGCCCCTCCAGGAATTGTGAGCTCTTGAACCTAAGGTTGGAGTCCGGGCGAACAGGTGGTGTCGGGGCGCAAAAGGTCTACAAAGCTCTCCGAGCGGAGGCACCACCATCACCTCGATGACGGCTTCCGCTGCTTCGGGAGAAGAGAAGGGCTGGAGTGGCCAGGCGTGGCCGAAGTCCTCCCGGAACCGGACAAAAATGACAAAAATGACATATATCATTTCAAAAACGAGAACTCTCGGCAATGCGATAGCTGCAGATTGCTGGAACGGCGCGGCTTCCGGTCCACGAGCTTCAGCACTCCGCCCTCGGCTTGGATGAAGTGCTCCTCGCTTGGAAGTTGGAAGAAACTCGGAGAGTTTAGGGCTATAGCGCAAAAGACAGTCCAGCTTGATGTCGCGATGCACAACCTGGGCCGGGCTTGCTTCGAGCAAAGTAGTCCTTCCCCTCATAAGCTTGCAACTCTTTGACCATGAAGATGCAGTACTGCGCTTAGCATTTGCCAGAAAAACTCGGCAGCCTCAGGCAAGCGTCATGCCCGAAGACCGCTCTTGTGTCCTGCCTCCATTTCTGGCAAGCACGTGCGTCCTTGCGAACCAGACCGGCGAACTGTTGAGCGCTGAGCTCTGGTGCAAGCCAGCGCACCTACGTCGCGATCTGGCTTTGCGCGAGGGCCTTGCCGCGAAGCAAGTTTGCACTAGTTCATGTTAATCATTGGTAACAGGGTGGCCAAATGTCGATGCCAATGGATGCCAACACATGCCAAGTCAACAGATGCCAATAGATGCCAATAGATGACAATAGATGCCAATAGATGCCAATAGATGCCAATGGCTATCAACTGGCATCTATTGGCATTTGTTTGCATCTATTGACATGTATTGCCATCTCTTGGCATCTATTGACATGTGTTGGCACCTAGTGGCATCTATTGGCATCTATTGACATGTGTTGGCACCTAGCGGCATCCAGTGCCATCTATTAGCATCTATTGGCATTTGCTGGCATGTGTTGGCAACCATTGCCGCCAATACCAATAGATGCCAATAGATGCCCATTGATGCCAATAGATGCCAACAAGTGCCAATACATGCAAATAGGTGCCAATAGATGCAAATAAATGGCAGTACATGACAATAGATGCCAATGGATGCCAATAGATGCCAATGCGTAGCAATAGATGCCAATAAATGCGAATAGATGCCAATAGATGCCAACAGATAGATATCAATAGATGCCAACAAATGCAAACAAATGCCAACAGATGCCAACACATGCCAACAGATGCCAACAGATAAACTGGTGCAAAGTAGGTGCCACAAAGATAGACAAATGCTAACAGGTGCCAGAGTAGATGCAACTAGGTGCCACTAGGTGCCAATAGAAGCCAATCAATGCCAATAGATGCGAACAAATGCCAAAGTAGATGCCAATAGAGTTAGAGCGGGCCTTGCCCATCTTTTCTTGGTATCCTAGTGTAGCCCCCCCCTACGCCAAGACACCAATTTTCAATCATTTTTTCACTATTCAAATTATTATCCGCATTCATTATGCAACTCAAAACATTTCATAACAGTCTCAACGTCAAATTCTTTCAAAAAGCAACTTTTCTCCAATTTTTATTCAATCGTTCTTGTCATTGTTGGGATGCTGGAGTGGAACTAGGAGTATAGGGTAGTTCAAAGGATATGGTTATTGGATGGTAGAAAAGATGGGCAAGGTTAAGTTCATTCATGAAAAAAATCAAAAATCAATTTTCAAAAAATACATTTTCAAAAAACAAGTTTTCAAAAAAGAAAATTTCAAACAATAAATACATTTTGAAAAACAAATTTTCAACAATAGTTCTTCAAAAAATAAATTTTCAAAAAATATATTTTCAAAATTTTCAAAAATTAAATTAAAATACTATTCCAAAAAATATGGTAATCTTTTTTCAATATGTTTATCATAAATTTTGTAGAAATATTATGGGCAAGGATAGGTAGATAGAATTTTATAACTTAAGTTCAGGATATTAATTCAATTGATGACTATTAAATTGTGTATATATCTTACCTCTTTCATACATCATTTTAAAAATGATATTAATATCTCTCACTGTGTTTTTAACATTAAACTTTTTACTTTCAATATATCTTCTTTTACATCAAACCCTTCCCCACAATGATAAGTAAACATCCCTAATCAAAGGAAGTTTAGAAGGAAACTTCCGAGTTACGGAAACTAATTGAAAGCTAGATGGTGCAGGGAAGGAAGAAGAAAGAATGAAAGGCGCGCGGGAGAAAACATGCCTGCGCGTGTGGCGGTGGAATAGAATTTGCGAAAAGGAGCAACCCTCTGTGTGGAGCTGGCTGAAAGCTACCTCAGTCGCGGCGTCTGACGGACGACGGGTGCGGGACGGTCTCGGGACGGGGGCGGCGCCGGGACCATTGGCACGGCAACGCAGAGGTTTCGCAAGGTTTGAATTGCATGGCAGGCGCAGCTTTTTGGCGAGGTCGGGTGCAGATTTCGTGGCAGGCGCAGCACTTTCGCAAGGTCTACTTTTCTCAAGCTGTGAATTGCGTGGCAGGCGCAACACTTTCGAAAGGTCAGATGCAGATTTCGTGGCAGACGCAGCACTTTCGCAAGGTCAAGTACAGATTTCGTGGCAGGCGCAGCACTTTCGCAAGGAAAAGTGCAGAATTCGTGGCAGGCGCAGCACTTTCGCTAGGTCAAGTACAGAATTCGTGGCAAGCACAGCACCTTCGCAAGTTTAGGTACAGACAGATAGATAGATAGATGGATTAGATAGAAAGTAGATAGTTAGAGAGATAGATGGATAGATAGATTGGAGAGAGAGAGATGAAGATAGAAAGACAGATAAAGAAAAAGATAGATAGATAGATATAAATAGGTAGAGAGATAGATAGATACACGAGAGGTAGATGGAGAGAGAGAGAGATGTCAAAAATCATGCTGTACTACTTGTCCCTGTACATGCATGATGTACACTACCCGACCGCAGGCCTTGAGTCTACAAGGAAAAGAGTGCATGCTGGGAAACTACATTCGTGTTTGTGACAGCAAGAACAACATTTGCACTAGTAGTAAAGTATCGACTTGTTTTAGCGTGGTAGCGGAGCCGAGATCCTAAGCATAGGGGAGCTCCAGTAACAGCAGTAAGTACTACAACTGCACAGGCAACCACATGCCCAACTACTACGACATGTCAGGAGAACCAGCAGCAGCATCAGCACAACCAACTACAGGAGCAGACAACGGGCCCACAGCAGAAGAGACAATAGGAGCCACAACTACGGGAACAACACAGGAGCAGGAAGACGTCCAAAGGCTACACAAATACAAACTGCCACCACCGTTCTTCACTGGTGACTACTCACAGTACGAAGAGTGGCTGTTCAAACTACAAGCATACCTCGGACTCATCGACCGAGACTTCGACATGGTACTACAACTAGCACAAGCAGCTACAAGACAAATTGAAGATGCAGACATCAGAGCCCACATACGCGACCCTACACAGGCAGCAAAAGCAGTAGACCTCTCACGAGATCTACACTACATCCTCATCAACATCTGCCAAGGTGCAGCAGCTACAGTGGTCAGACAAAACCGCTACAATGCCAATGGATGTGAAACACTACGGCTTTTGCACAACAGGTTCAGCCTACCAGTAGGAACACGCAGTGTTGGCTACCTCACCAAACTACTGGAACCTACATTCAATGAAGCACAATTTGAAGAACAATTCCTACAGTGGGAGTATGACATCAACCGCTACGAGAAAGACAACGGCACAGCACTACCAGATGGAGTGAAGATTGCAATACTACTCAACAAGACCAAAGGAGCACTTCAACAACATCTCCAACTACGTGCTGGACAGATCACGAACTACAACGAGATCAGAGTTGTCATCCTGGACTACTACAAGACCATATCTGCATTCTCAAGAGCGAGCTCAGCGGTTGGCACAAACTACTCAGCGGTTGGCACAAATATGGAGGCAAAAGGGTCCTACAAAGGAAACAAAGGAAAAGGCAAGTACAGAAGCAAAGGCCACTACAAAGGATTTGACAAAGGTAACAAAGGAGGATACAACAAGAATGGCTACAACAAAGGATAAGGAAAAGGCTACGGATCCAAAGGCTACGGATCAAGCAAAGGCTACAAAGGCCAAAGCAACTACGGCAAATCAAAAGCAAAAGGAAACAGCAACTACATGACATGCCACAGATGTGGCAAACCTGGCCATTGGGCGCAGGATTGCAGAGTGCCGGTTTGGCACATCGGAGAAGGAGAAGAACTACAACATCCTGAGCAAGAACAAGAAACTCAGGACAACAATGAGGAACTACCTCAAGACATGCACGACACTTCGGATTGGTACTATCAAGGAGAAGAAGGACACGGACATGATGTGAACTACATGGAGGAGAGTTGGAACGACTGCGACTGGAACGACAACAGCTGGGACTGGAATGATTACAGTCATGAAGGTGAAGCAAACTACATCGGAGGCATCAACGAGTCGCACCTCACCATAGGACACATCAGACAAGGAAGACCGCTACAATGTAAGCACAAACCCAAATCACTACTTGGGAAAAGACTATATATCTTTCTTAATATGCTTATCTTGTCAAACGAGAACTTGAATTCCACTTTCAAGTCTTGTTTGTCAGGAAAACTATGACAGCGAGAGAATAAGTAAATATATTCATTTATGGCTGTTCCTCTTTCGGGGTTTTTAACTGCCATTTTTCTCCTTCTCGCTGACTCGCACCCCTCGCGTTCTTCATAGTTAAATTTTACATACGTTATTGATGATATTACTTGACAAGTTTAACTTACTTAACTCAACTTTCTCGTCATTTAACTTACAATAGCAGTCAGCAACATGTTTATCAAATATGTTTAGCATGTCATTTGTATAGATCTTATTTAAGAATTCATTCATAATTTCCTCTTGTTCAATCTCAGTAAATACTACCATTATGATGCTAACATATATAGTTAATATTTCTTTAAGCACTTTTTCAGATTTGATAAAATGTCATAGTTGAAGCCTTCGGTTCTTTAATTTCTTTGTTATTAAGTTTGTTTAAATAAATATTTCTTTTATTTTTATATTCACCATTGGTTCTATCTACTTCTTTACTTTGATAACTGTTTGTTAATGGTTTCTTCGTTTCCATTTCTTGTAAGATTTCCAAAAATATTCTTATTCTGTTCTAAAACCTTGTTCAGTTTTTTAACCATCTTTTCTAACCCTTCATCCATGTAAATATATATATATATATATTATATTATAAAATACAACTTTTAAAACTAAATGCTTAAATTATGTTAAATCTACTCTTTAAATACTAACTTATGTCCCTATTAAAACTAACATTAATCAAATGTTCGTGAGTTTCTACTACCATATCACAGCCAGTTTTTTCTTAATATTCAAATCTTTATCCGATTTTTTATAAGAAAACATGCATGGAACACAACTAACCTTAACACCATCCTTTTTATCTACCGTCAATTCATTCTTAAAATTCATAACATGGTTACATTTATCACATTTTATAGCTTTACTTTCACCCTTTGATTTAACACTTTCCGTTGTTTCTTTCCGTGCTTCAATATCTGGCATTGGTCTTTCTTTGCCTTTACTCTTTTTCTTCCTTCCCATTTATATTAATATTTACATTTTTATTTTTGATATATTGTATCACAAACTTAATTAGTTCTAAAACAAAATAACATATTTTTTTACATCTATTATCAGTTATAACAACTTGTTCTATATTCTCTACTTCATCTATTATATTGATATAATCTGAATAGCTTCTATTCATATAAAATAATCAATATAAAATATTTTCTAAATAAGTTTAATATTATTTTGTTATGTCAGATGTTCCAATAATAAAGCCAATAAACATAACTGAATATGAATTCAAACAATCTAAATATGAGCACGTGCCAAAATTACCATTTAGAAGTATTATAGTTGCGAGTTCGACAGGTGGCAAAACAGTCTTGGTTCAGAACCTTATCTTAATGTTTATAGAAATTCATTTGCAAGAATATTTATATTTTCCCCCAGCGTTCATAATGACCCAACCTTTACAGAAGTTAAAAAATATATCAGGGATGAATTGCACGTGGATGATGAAAAAGAACAAATTTATTTTGATAATTATAATCCAAGTGATTTAGAAAATGTAATTGAAAGACAGAAGAAAATAATTAATTATATGAAATCTAAAAAGATAAAGAAACTACATTCAATATTAATCGTTATAGACGATCACGCCGACGACCCTAAATTTGTTAGATATAGTAAATTATTACATGGATTATTTACAAGAGGTAGGCACGATGCAGTAAGCGTAATTTGTTCAACACAGAAATATAATGTGTTGGCGCCTATCATTCGTTTAAATGCCAGTTCATTATATATTTTTAGGTTGAAAAATGCCAGTGAATTAATGAGTTTTATTGAAGAAAATAGCGCCATTGTTGACAAACAGCAATTATTAGATATGTATCATCAAGCCGTTAATGACGCACCTTATAGTTTCTTCTACGTGAATATGAATGCTAAGAATGTGAATGACATGTTTTTTATCCGTTTTGAACAGGCATTTCAAATTACAAATGATGAATAAAGATATTCTAATTTAATATAATATAATAATATGCCAATGAAACTATGTAGATGTGGTGGATTTTATCGTAGAGGTAATTACAATTTTCATACTAATTCTTGGATACATAAACTTTATAAAGTGTTAAAAAGACGACCAACAGACGAGGAATTATTAAGATTTCAAAATAAATTTGTTGATGAAGAAGATTTAATAGATGATATGTGTAGCAACGCCTCAACAAAATTACCCGAAAGTGAAATGACAGATTATGATAGTAATTAATAATATTAATGTATGATAATATTATCAATTTAGAATAAAGAATAGCTACATAAGTTTAAGGCAGGAAATTTATAATATGTTTTATCTTTTTTACATTCATTAACTTTTTTCAATTTATTTATTATTGCTTTCAATGAATTTATTTGTAGAATATCAATTCTTGGCATTTCACTTATCGTATTTACATCTATATCTTTTATTACTTTAATAGCCTCTTCATCATCAATTTCTACTGGTTTTGATTTACTTGAACCCATTATATATAATATTATTTAGATAGTAATTTTTCAAAATTATATTTTTGCTTTTCTTCTCCGTCTTCTTCTTCTTCGTCTTCAGTTGGTGCTGGTATTTCTGTTGGACTTTCAGATGAAGAACTATGAACAGTAATAGGTGGAGAACTATGAACACTAATAGCTTCATTTGATGAATTGCTACTGCTACCTTGTGCATTTCCTGCTGCTATTTGATTAACTAAATCTGCGATATTTATTGTTGTTGCAATTGCGCTATGTGATAAGTTTAATATTATATCTGCTACTGTAGCGCCGTTGTGTAGCATTACTTCTATCATTTTTGTCAGTTTGAATCTTTTTTCTTCTTCATCGCTGTCCTCCTCGTCTGGTGGTTTCTTTGGCGGTGGTTCTGGCGGTTTGTTGTTGTCAAGCATTGTAGTAAAGGCTGACACCATTGCGTCGCGTTGGTTTTTCAGGGTTTGTGTTGCTTGCGTTCTTGTTGGTTCATGTCTTTTGTATGCGTTGTGCCAAAAGTTTTTAAGCATTATTTTAAACATATTGTCTTGGTTTTCCTTTACCTTAAACGCTTCAAATGTCATATTTAATTGCTGATTTGCATCATTGTATAACTTTTCTTGAGTCTCTCTGGTTTCTGTGGCGATTGTATCTGTATTGGTTGCAATGTCAATAAATTCTCTCGGTGTGTCTTTTTTCATCATTTTCGGTGGTTGTATTGTTGTTGGTGTGTTTGGTTTTGTTA
The DNA here is from genome assembly GCA_963377175.1 of Effrenium voratum. Lineage (NCBI taxonomy): Eukaryota > Dinophyceae > Suessiales > Symbiodiniaceae > Effrenium > Effrenium voratum. The sequence continues at coordinate 12,028 of CAUJNA010002131.1, forward strand.
GGTTATGTATTGAAAAACTGTCGTCGTGATCATAATTATCATTGAACTTCTGCTTCTTTCTTTTCAGTATATTTTTAGTTAATATTATCATTATTATTATGGTTTATATTTTTATTTCTTACCTTTACCCTTAAGACTTGCCTTGAGTTCTTCTATTCTACCTTTGCTCAAATTTGCTATCCAACCGCCGTTATCAATAGTGTCTAAAATCATATCCACTAAATATTCTTTGTATGTTCTCGCCTTGCCTCTTCCTTTTTGTTTCAATTCTTCTTGTATTTCGCTTTCTTCTGGCACTTGAATTCCTCTTAAATAAAACTGAAATTTAATATCATTTACTGTTAAATTAGGGTTGTCTTTCCAGTAAGCGGGACTAATAGTATTATCTATTGTTGTTTTCAATAATGGCGTCATTGGCAATGGTGGTGGTTGTTGGGTTGTTGAACTTGATGCTCCTGTTGCTTGTTGAACTGGTGTCGCGTCAAAATTGTCATCTACTGCTTGAGGTGATTGTTCAACATCTTCTACGTGCATTGTTTGCTGGTCGTCTGCTACTGCTCCACCTGCTGGCGCTTGTCGTGGTTCTGTTGGTGCTGATTGTCTGTTTGCCACCATTCTATGAAATCATGTCCCGCCCATCTCTCTTAAATTTGATGCCATCGCTCTGCCTACTTCCTCCGCTCTTCGTTTTGTGGCAGTTGCTATATCTTGTAGTTGTGTATCTACCATTGCCTCGTGTTGTCTTGTTGTTTGTAGCGGTGTGGAAAAATCATATTCGTCTGCTATTGCTTGGTCGTTTGCTTGGACTGGTGTTTCTGCATTCATTTTGTGAACTGCATACGTATGCCCGTTTCTGCGTGCTTCTTGTTTCATCATTATCTCTCTCATTTGCCTGTCTAATATTCTCATTTGTTGGTCTTTCAATAATTCTAAGTGGTCGCTTCCATCAAAAAACTGCCTTGAGGACTTGCTTTAAAAAATGTAGAAATCATTTTCGCCTATTAAATTAGCGATTTCTTCATAAGTAGGTCGTCGTTTCAATCCAAATTTTGCATATGGATTTATTAATTCTAAACTTTGGGTTGTTGTCATATCAATATAATACTAAATAGAAAATATTATATTGATATTTTGTGAAAAATGTTATTAATAATAAGATTGTATTGTCAATAATATTTTTGTGAAAAATATTATTAATCTATACCAATATATTTTAAGTAAATATTAACTTTTTTGTATCTTCATACCATTTATTTAAATGTTCTTTTGTTGCATGTGGTAAGTTAGGACGATATAATTCGCCCATCATTCTATGCAGCTCATTTACATAGTTTGCTCTCTTATTTCCTTCGTCAATCTTTTTCCTTAATGCTACCGATGCTTCTTGTGAGTTTCTTAACTTCATTTGTTCGTGTAGGTGTTTTAGATATTCTGTATCTTTTAGATCAAATGGACTATATTTAATTTGTGAGGATTGTAAAAATATCTTACCTTTATTTTTTACATTATTTCGTTTATGAAACTTATACATTATATATTTATCATAGATTTTAATTATTATTTTCTGACATCCGCTGTTCATAAGACTTATGGGTATTGCTTCTAAAATGTTCTGCTTTATGACTTAACGTATATTTTCCGCCACACTGACAATCAACTTTTGTAGTATGCCACGCTTTGATTTTTTCTGGGCGCCTCTCTCTATACAATGCTCCGTATTTTTTTATATTCCTCTCTTGTTTTCTCTGGGTTTGCTCTTCTCCTTTCGTTTCTTTGTTGATTTATTCGGTCTCTGTTCTGTTGTGTATATTCTTTATTATACTCTTGTTTTGGTCGCCCTGCTATTCTATGATTTGAAGAACCAATTTCTCTAATGATTTCACCTTCTCTTTTTCTTAACTGTTCAATATTTTCACATTTGTATTCTTCAACTAGTTCAATATAAAAAATTATTTATACCATGTTCATTCATATAAGTATGAAGAGGTGATTTTAACGGTTCTTGTTTCGCTATGCTTCTATGTTTTACCATTCGCTTACATAAATCGCTTGATGTTGAACCTATATAGATTTCGTCATTGAAATTATTTCTTACTGAATATATTTTAGAATTATAGTATTTATTTTCCATAATTATAAAATATTAACGTGATATTTCTTTATATAAAATTCTCTTTTTACAACTTTTTAATCGTAAAGAATGCTACCCGACTCTCTTCATTCCAGAACAGACTCCGAAATCATGTGCACAAATATTTCTCGCACATCTTCATCGGCTGTAAATGACTTGTTTGACCCTTTCAATTTGGGAACGAGTAAACCACCCATTTTCGTATTCTGTCCAGTAAAATTAGTGTCTGCCATTTTCTCAAATGAAATCCCAATAACGAACTTGTCTTCTCTGTAGCGTTTGTAGGAAATGCTAAAGGCATCTTGATCAGGGTTCATATAACTTAATGTTCGTTTTAAATAATATGCGGTTTCTGCCATTGATTGACATTCAAACTCTGGATATTTCTTATTATTAATTTGTAATTGCCAAGTCAAATCTAAATTTTTATCTTGAAAACCTTTACCTTGGAAACGCTCACGACCAGCACCATCTGGGTCAGCACCGTCAAAGATTCTTGAATTGATCATAGGATTGTAAAAATAGTTCCATCTCTTATAAATATAATTATCGTGTCTGTAGTAATTATTATTATCAGCATCTGCACCTGCTCTTGGTGGGCGATACAATGTAATGAAACAACCATTTAATTTAGAAGCGGATTTAACAATATTCATATTAATTTCAGTTCCTGCCGCGTTGAATGATTCGTCATAGTGTGATACATTGGAAATACTAATTTCAAACTTTGACCTTCTAACAAATGTTTCACTATATTATTATTGACCGTGTTGTCCAATTGTATTACCTCTGCTCGTAAAATTACATTATTTAATTCCCACTGCGTTGAAGTATCGCCGGTTGTCAAATAATAGCCGTATTTGTCAGTATATGTGTTGTTGATTAACTCCCCCGCTGCGTCACGAGTAGCAAATGGTGTAATTACTGGTGCGTGCTCATCCGATACAATTGTAAATTCTAATTCAAGTGGTGCACAACGAAGCGGTAAATAACAGTTGCTTTCTAACAGTCCGCATACTGGTTTATGTCCTAATCTCATATAACCATTAGATCCGGGAATTCCTGCAACTGAATGGCGGGTATATCGTGCTGTTAAATCGCCCCAATTGTTATGGTCTCCTGCGACGACTGTCACGGCATCTGGTGCTGTTCCAGTAGTTCCTCGTTCATTATTAGCATCAATAAATTCTGCTAATCCAGTAGCATATGTGTGTCGCCAGTCATCATCCCAACGAGGATTAGCGCTACTTTCTAAATCGTCCATATCTCTAGCATCTTGACTTTTAAAGGAATTATACAATTCACAATGCCTATTGTATTCAATAATATCCTGAACTTGCTGACCTCCAACAGTGCATCTGTAACGACTGAAGAAGGATGATAAATTACCTAACGGGCGTAAAAAATGGCTTCGTGTTCCGTCGGTGTTTTGAAGATTGGCAAATAAACGAATAGAAGATAAATCAATATATGTGTTGTCTTCACCTGTTATATGAAATCTAATATTTTTGTTTCCTGCCTTTGGACTATAGACATTACTACCCGATGGAAAATAATTAACGTGTCGTCGGTCTGTGATGTATTGTGCTGTTTCTGGAAGTCCAAAATTTAACGAGTTAATCATTGTGGTTTCACTTTCTGCAATTATATTATCCATACTTATATATGATAAACTTAGATTTTATTTTTTTATTTTTATATTTTTTCTTATGTGGAAGCATTGCAGTAGAATTATTTGAAGTTGTATTTTTTATAGTATTTATTAAATAATTGTTTTTTGTATCAACTATATCTTTTATAGTATCATAATCTAAATTCTTATATTGTTTATCGTATTTTGACAGTTCTTTTGTCAGTTTCTTCTCTAATGGAATTTTGTTTTGTTTGTCTTTATTTCTAAACATTATTATTAATATTATTGATATTTTATTGTTCTGGTGTTGAATTAGGATTAAACCCATTAGAAATATCAGTAGTAGGATTTATACTTGTGAGTCCATTTCCTTCCCAATTATTGAAACTGTGTTTATCTAATAAATTATTGCTTTCTATTTCTCCAGTTATTGCTGCGTCATCAAACATTGCTATAGGATCTCCGCGATTTCTAAATCGTAAGTATCGCGGGTTTTTCTGTGGATTACTTCCTGATACAAAAGGTGATGAATAAACAGTAGTAGCATATTTGTTTCCGTGTCTATTGTTAATTTCTTGAACAACGGATGAGCCGAGGGAATGGCCGACCAGTCTATTAACATCTGGATTTTTACTTAATTCTTCCATTGTGTCTTTATATCTTTCGCTTAATTGAACATTATGAGTAGGAATAAAAAAACAAATCTGCAATGACATCATTGACTTTGTGGCCTAGTCCTGTTTTAGCACCAGTGCCACCAATATATAATGTGTTGCCTATTCTTGTTATTCCATTCACATTTGAATACGCGGCGTCTAAACCCTTGACATCATCAATTTTATTTTTATTTTGAACATTGATTTCTTCAGCATATCGTGTGTTATGTTTCATTATTTGCTTATCAAAATGTTTATTGAAACCTCCTATTTTGTCTTCCAATTTCTTTTTATGGTTAAAAAATACATCTTCTATTAAATCCTTACCTGCAGTATAAGCTTTATCACTTGCTACGCCTGCCATCATTTGCGTAGGCGATCTGCCTTCAATAGCACCTAATAATAATTGTCTTCCTATCATATAGTAATAATTATATAATAATTTCTATTGTATATTATATTTATGAGTGATAGGTTAACATATAAAAAATCTAGGTTGATAGTGCCTACAGATTACAAGAAAGTAATTCTACCAGCGATTTTATTATAGAACTTGACCAAAACTTTGAAATTCCACCAAGAACAAAAATGTTCGTGACTGAGTGTTCATTCAGCACTCCGTTTTATACAACAGAATTTAGTTCCTTTTCAGAATGTATATATTAACTCACCTCAACTAAGCGACTACAAATATTCAGCACCTAATAATTTTAGTAGTTCAGTAATTAAAAAAGTTCAAATTAATCAACAACTTGGTGGTGTTATTAGCGACTACACCTCACCTATATATGCAGATTTTATTGATGTAGGCGGTAAAAATATTAAGAGACTACACTTTAAAATTACAACTTCAAGAAACGAAGTTATTGATTTTCACGGGGTGCCGGTGCAGTTTAGTCTTTTATTTCAATTAGATTAGTCTTATTCATATTTTACAACCTTGAAAAAGCATTTAAAAGTATATTAAGGTATATATGTATATAGGGATGCCGGACTATTCAAAGGCGCAAATTTACAAAGTGTGGAATAATGGATACAATCAATGCTACATAGGAAGCACAACAAATAACTTGAAGAAGAGACTGGAAGGACATAGAGCGGAATATACCAAATACAAAAACGGAAAATGTAATTATATATCAGTGTTTTCTTTGTTTGATGAGTATGGCGTGGACAATTGTAAGATTGAATGGGTTGAAGATTGCCCGTGTAATAGTAAGAAAGAACTAGAAGCGAGGGAGGGCAAACATCAGAAAGAAACCGATTGTGTTAATAAACGTGTAGCAGGAAGAAATAAACAAGAGTATTACGAAGACAATAAAGAAACAATATTACTAAATGTAAAATATACAGAGATGAACATAAAGAAGAACGAAAAGAATATGATAAACAACGATATGAAAATAACAAGGATGAAATAAATGAACAACAAAGACAATATAGACAAGACAATTTAGAACATGTAAGAGAAAGGGATAAAAATAATTATTATGAAACTAAAAGAGCCAAACGACTAACCAAATACACCTGCGAATGTGGCGAGACTTTAAGTCATGGAAGCAAAGCAAGACACGAAAACAGACAGCACCATTTACAATAGTTAAAAACATTAGAAGATACTAACTAAGACTATTATTATTAATAACAAATTATTAATATTAATATTTCTCAATTTGTCCATATAGACAAAATATATAAAAAATATAGACAAAATATATAATATATTATATATGTCAGAAGTTGAACCTGAAATTACTAATACAATTGAAGCAGACGAGCCAGTAAATGAATTACCACCAATTGAAGAAGAAGAAGCACCAAAGGCAGACACACCAATAGAACCAACGCAAGAAATAAAACATGTAGAACCACTTAAACACAACTCAAAAACTCAAGCACGCAATGAAAAGAAACTAACCTGTCCAAAATGTCAAAAAACATTAACACTACGCAGTTACAGATACAGTCACGAACGCAATTGCCAAGGACCATTAGAATCTAAACCCATAAAGCCTAAACCGAAAGCAGTTCCAATAGCAAAACCCCAAAAGGTAGAATATTACGAAGAAAATCAACAACCACGCGAGGAGATGCAACAACCACAACAGCAACAAAATAATATAATAGCGAACACACCGCCCCCAAGAAGATCGCAACCACAACCGCCTCCAAACCCGCTACACAATATAGCACAGCATTACCAATTCTTGCAAAATGAATATTTGAGACAGAAGCAAGAAAAATATAATGCATTAAAAAAAGGTATATTTGGTTCAAGAGGAAAGAAAAGATAAAATACAATTATATAACCTACTATATAGTAATTATGTTTTCAACATTATCACTGGACGGCTCAAGTAGAATTGTAGCAAGTGAATTAGTATTAATAAATTCAACAGAACCATCAACATTAAGCAGTGTGTATGCTACAAAACAAGAATTAGCAGACACAGCAGGATCATTAGGTGGAGGTTCTACAATTGAAGAAGTTGATGCTCTTATTTTAGCACAGAAAAATAAGATAGATGCCAATATTTTAGATATTACTGAATTAAACGCAACATCAACAACTATGTTTAATGAACAAGTAAATCAAAACGCAACAATTACAAGCAACTTTAATAATATAACAGCGCACGGATTAACCATAACTTCAATACTACCGACTATATCAGCAAATACAATTAAACTTGATTCTAATTTTAATAATATTAGTTCAAATAGTTCACTAATAACAGGACACAATAATACATTAGCATCGCATTTAGTAGTATTAACAACACATGATAGCAACATCGCAACAAATACAAACGGAATAGCAATATTAAATAACACTGTAGGCAGTAATATGACATTTGTTAATAGTCATCAAAACACTGTTACCTCTCATATATCATTAATTGACACAAATATTAATAACATATCAGGACATGGAAACACAATAACAACCATTCTTACAGATATAGCAGATTTACAAGCAGGAGCGGGCGCTTCTTGGACTACAGCTGAAAAAACAACTATTCAAGCAGATGTATCAACATTATATACAAACGATACTAATTTATTCAATACTAACACTGCTTACAGCAATACATTTGCTTCAATTATATCAGATAATAATATACAAGATGTATTAATAACTCAAAATTCAATCACAATAAATAGTTTAATATCAGCAGATTTACAAAAGTTAGATAAAATAGATACTAACGCTCAATCAGTAGCAGGTGCTATTAATTTTAGCGATAATGCAACCTTACATAGTGATTTAAATATGCTTACTACTGGTTCTATAATATGTAATAAGTTTAGCTGTACCCCTTCACCAAATTTAGGACTACAAATGACATTTCAAATGTTTAATCGTGAGTTCAATACTAATAGAGATGGTAGAATGTGGATGTCAAGCTCAGGAGGCGTTTGGGAAACGCAAATCGGAGATGCTAATGTTGGTCGTGTATGGATAAACGATCGATTCGGTTTAGGGGCAGTTGGCGTTGTTAATTATGTTTTAAATTGTGCTGGGCAAGCTCGATTTACAAGCGCTGTCCAGTTTATAGGAACAGACAGTGCAATAAGTCTTAACAATGGTTCATATTTAAATTTTAATAATAATGGTTCAATACGAAGATATAAACCAGATGCTACAGAAGGTTTATATATGGCGCATAATAATTTTGTTGCTGTTAGTGTTGGCGATATTACTAATTCTTCTAATCAATATTTTATGTGCGACGGTGCTGTATCAAAAACCATATTCAATAAACCAGTTGATATATTAGGTGATGTATATACAAATGGCGATTTAACAATGGTTTCTGGTAAGAAAGTTGAAGTCAATCAGGTTCAGTCAGTATCAGGAAATACTTTATTATTACAAAATTCACCGAGTGGCAATGTTCAATTTGGCGACACTTCAAAACTAATAATTAATAATGCTGAAATGTATGTCGATACAAATGATTTAATAATTAGGAATAGCAACACTTCAAACTCTATTAATTTGGTTGTTGGATTATCTGCAACATATGCTGAGAATAAAATTATTTTGAATAGTGGAAGTAATAGCGAATTACGAGGCGATTGGACTATTGACGGCGATATGACTTTTGGAATTGCTCATAAAATCAATTTGAGACATTTAAATAGTGATGCTGTTTTAAGATTAGAAGCATCAACAACTATTGATAGTTATATTGATGGCACTAAATATTTACAATTGGATGATACTCAGTTTTCATCATTTAACGGATATAATTTAAGTAGCGATAAGAGACTGAAAGATAATATAGAAGATGTAGAAGATGATGCTGTAAATATGGTAAAAACATTAAGATTAAAACATTTGTTAAGAATCAAAAAACCAGAAAAACTGAACTAGGATGGATTGCTCAAGATGTTCAACAATACACAAATCCGAAATATAATATTGTAAATGATTCGGGAGAATACTTAACGATGTGTTATGATCGTATGGCTTGTATTAGTTGGGATGCTTTATCAAAACTAATCGATCGTGTAGAGTATTTGGAAAATGAAGTTTTTAAGAAGAAAAAGAAAAAAGACAAGTCAAAATAATATAATATGATCCAAGACATGGAGAAACGATTTAGAATTAATATTATTAAAAAATGACTAATTTAATCATAATCAATGATTAAATAAACCAATTATTCTACACCACTCGGCATTTTCAGCCCGTAATCTTCAAATTTGTATTTTCTTGGGAAGCCAGTTTTTTGTTTTGGTTTTTGTTCTTCGGGTGCCATTTCAATGCCACTCTCTTTAATCATTTTATCTAATCTTTTTCTATGTGCGGTGATTAGAGCATTTTGCCTTTTTTTGGCTTTGTATGCTTCATCGTCTCTGACTTTATAATAATAGAGTCGGTTGTAATACGCCAGCATTGTTTTTATTTCTTCCAGTGTCAAGTCATCGGGGTGTTTGTCTGTGATCATTACTATAATATTATATGTAACATTTCTTTAAGACATTTTATAGGAAATTAATTTAAATATGAATTCTTCCCTAAATTACACCTAAAGAAAAAATAATATTAATCATTAATATCTAAAATATACTATGTCATTGTCAAAAACTATAAGAAATAACATCAGGTCATTAAATTCAAGAATTGATAGGTTGGCAGGCGATACCAAGGAAAAAACCACCGAATTGAGAGATCTATATGAACAGCGAAAAATTGCACAGTTTAGCACCGCATCAACTATTATTGATGGGTTTATCAATGCCACCACCCCAAAGGAAAAAAAGAAATGGGACAAAAGATGCGACGATGATCCAAAACAACCGTATAAATCTACCATTGAATGTTAGGATGAAACGAAGCACTGTAACTAACATTGTAAAGCAGTCTAAGGCGAACGATGAATCGTGGACATTAGACGTCATGCTTTACCGCGAAGGTGTTAGGGAAGGTGACAACAAAAAGCCGGCTTTCACATACAAAACAGAATACGGAGAACTCAAATATTACCCCATAACAAAGGACGGTAAGGAGAGAACATACACCGTTAACGCCAGCGCAAATATAGACGAGTATGTAGGCAAACGAATTGTAAAAACCAAGGATTATGATCTATTCAGAAAGTTCATTGTAACACTTGCCCAAGATCCAGAATTTGAAACAATGCTAAATATTATGGGTGGGTATGTTGGCGTTGATCAGAAAAAAACAAGCGAGATCAACAAGAAGAAGAGGTTAACCAAGAAGACTAACGCTGTGGCTTACAACGTAGAGACGGGGTATATTGGCGCCTTGAAGATCTTGAGGGCCAGAAAGGTGGAAGGTGGACAGCCTAGTAATCCACGACAAGCCAACCTGAGAAGATCGGAAAACATCAGTATGTATAATACTTACATGTATACCGAATTGGATACATCGAAAGAAACATTTATGGAAGCAATCCAGAAAGGTAATTATGTAGACAATCAGTGTTGGTTGAATACACTCACTGATTATTATAAAGATACCCTAATGAACAACAAGAAGAAAGAACCAATGTCGCGAGGGATGATACTAAAACTAATAAATAAAACAGAACAGGAATTCACAGAGTCGAGGGCGTCAATTGATGACATGATCCCGGTATTTATAAAATACAGAATGCGTGTGAGAATAATAGACCAACTGGGCAAAATCATTTATTCTTATTCGCCAGAGATGTTTGACCGCAACATCAGAGCCCTTTATGCAATGGTCAAAAATAATCATATCTACACACTGAATAATAATATTAAAAGATTGGAACAGAGACAAAATACTGATGATGCATTTGTAGTAAAGGCACGACCCGACTATCGTATAAGTGATAGAGAGAAGCCATCGATTTGCAAAATGTTTTCTACTATTGATGACATTTTTGAAATGGTTAAGGCAACAATTGCGAACAGAACCGACAAACAGGAAAAGAACTTTTTAGATTTAGTTCATAGAGAGAATGATCTAAACAATTTTTTTGCGACTTCAAAAATATCGGGTATGAATGCAGGATTGTTCACAAAGCAGGGACTATTTCAGAATTGAGGGCGGACTTCAATAATGTATATCTAAATATTAGGTCACAGTGTCTGATAGACGATCAGATCAATAGTGACATCACAGTAGACAGAGAAACAGTTTACAACAATATGACTGAAGCGATGTTTACATTCAAAAAGAAATTATTTCAATCCAAATCACAAGTCTTATTACAGTCCTACCGATATACAAGTTTTAAATAATTATAGAACCATCGTCCCACAAGGCGAGTTATTCAAGGGCTTGGATAAATTGGATGTTCCAAAACAGGAGATCGACATGAACAAAGCGTTTACAGATGCATTCAATACGATTACCAGAATCGGAGTTTTTAATCAGTTTGATAATTGGAAAGCTTATAATAGTAAATGTAAGATCAAGGATGTAAATATATATTTGGTAAAAGCAGAACTGACACATCGCAATCTGTTTTTTAATAATGATACTAATATAGTTTATGGTATGTTTCTTAAGCATTTTCTGCCACTTGTTGCATCTGGCGAGTTGTCCATTACTCACTACAAACAGCCCCACTTCATCCACAAGGTAGATAATAAAATGTTGGTTGAGGAACTCTGGGGAAAGCGAATAAGCGAAAATATTGAAGAAGACAAGGTTCCTACCAATAATCTGGGTTTGGAGTGCGAAGTGGAAAGCGTCACTGTAAATAAATTCTTCGGTATAGCAGTCAATGACGAGAAGCTAGATAAATACGATCATTCGATGTTTGATGTCATTGTGTTTGACGAGATTTGTTTTAATAATACCTTTGTATTGGCAAAAATCAAGGGCTTTGTTGAGCAGTTCAAGGACAGTAAAATAATGTTGGCAACCGGTGACGCCAAGCAGTTGAGCCCCATAAAAGCACTGACTAACACTAAGAAACACGAGATTTATATGAATGAATGTATTGACAGCATTTTCCTCATCATTTGTTTTTGGAAGAGTGCAAGCGATTGAAGACTCAGGAGGACAAGGATAAACTTAAAAGTATTTATGCCGACATCTTTGAGCATGAGTTGTCTCTACACGATGTCATCAATAAGTATTTTAAATATACTGATGACATCACAGGAACAGAAAGCAATGTCGCATATTTCAAGGCAGATCAGGAAACGACAGGGCAAACAAAATGAGTTTGAAGTCGGCGAGATCATGATATGCAGAGAGTATAGGAAGACAAAAACCTATAAGTTAAATGTGAATTTTAGGTATGAGATAATTAATATTTCCGATCCTTGGATTACCATTGCTAATATCAAAACACGAGAAGAGATTACGCTAAATATTGGTATCTTGAGAAGTCATTTTATCTTTGCCTTCTGTTACACTTGTCATTCTGTTCAGGGGTGTTCCATTGATGACGATGTCACCATTTTTGATTGGAACCATCATCTGATAACTCGCGAGTGGCTTTGGACGGGGATCACACGGGCAAGGGATTTAAACAGAGTAAAACTTTACAAATACAGTAGTGGTTTAAATGAAGAGTTTAACGCAAAATGCATTATGAATTATTTTGATAGAAAGGTGTTAGCATACAAGGAACAGGATCGTAAAAATGGTTTTGGTATCCCAAAAGAAAATTATGTAGATGCCGAATGGTTGAAGGACAACGTCAATGGCAAGTGTGCCAACTGTGGCTGTGGTTTCGTGTTGTCAATGGATTCTGGTAATATAAATTCTAATCTGACTTGTCAAAGGTTATGTAATGATCTTCCCCATACAAAGGATAATGTCATTGCCTTCTGTGCTTCTTGTAATAGATGCTTCAGTGATAAAATAACATATTGATATTTATTTTGTAGTATTATTTATATATATGAGTGAAAAAGACAAGATAATCAGTGAGGTCTACTACGATCAGGCTGGGTTTGGTAGCATCGCCACCACTTACAAAGATGCAAAAAAGAAAGATGCATCCATAACAATGCAAGATGTCAAGGAGTGGTTTCAAGAGAACGTGGAACGGAAAAAACAACTGTCTGGATACAATTCGTTTATTGCCCCTGATATCAACTTTGAATATCAATTGGATCTGTTTTTTTATATCAAAAAAAATGATTTAGATAATCAAAAATATAGGATAGGCTTATTGCTTATTGATGTACTTTCCCGCAAAGCCGTGGTGGTGCCTATTGCATCCAAGCAACCTGCCAACATCACGGCTGGGATCATGAAGGCATTAAACAAAATGGGAGGGAAACCCAAATTAATTTATTCGGATGAGAAGGGGAGTCTCAATACCCAAGATCTTGTTGATTTTTTCAAGGACGAAGGGATCCAAAACTATAAAACACGAGGGCACCCCCATTTCGCCGAGCGTTTCATTCGCACGTTCAAGGACATGCTTTTCAAGAGGGTTGATGCAGACGAGAAAAAGGGAAAGGTTCATATACAATGGGTTGATTATATCCCCGAGATCATGCTGACATACAACAGTAAAATGGTTCATTCTGCCCACGATATGACTCCAAACGATGCCCACAAAAAGGGAAACCATCTTGAGGTCAAGATGAAGCTTGAGATGAACAGAATCAAAACCCGTAAATATCCCCCTGTTAGGGTTGGCGATGAGGTCAAAATATACCGCAAAAAGGGGATTTCCGAGAAAGAAAGAACGAGTTCATGGTCAGCAAACAAGTTCACAATTGAAAGGATTGAGCGAAAACTTGGACAAGACTATTATTATGTCCAAGGTGTGACTCGTGCTTATTTGAGATCGGAAATTCTGAAGGTTTGAAAAATAATATGTAAACGGTTCTAATAGCTGATGAATCTATTAGAACTGTTTAGTGGGACAGGGGTCGGTCGGCCGCATCGCCCGCGATCTGGGGTTCAATGTCATTTCACTGGATTTGAAAAATGCTGATATAAATACTGATATTTTGAAACGGGATTATAAACAATTTGATAGGAACCATTTTGATTTTATTTGGAGTAGTCCCCCATGCACTGAATACAGCAAAGCAAAAACTACAGGAATTAGGAATATTGAATATGCTAATAGTATAGTTTTAAAAACTATTGAAATTATCAAATATTTTAATCCTAAATATTTTGTAATCGAAAATCCCCAAACTGGATTATTAAAAAGTCAGGAGTTTATGAATGAGTTTGATTTTAAAGATGTAGATTATTGTAAATATGGAATGCCTTACAGAAAGAGAACTAGGCTCTGGAATAACATTACAACATGGAAACCTAGAGATTTATGTAAAAAGGATTGTGGCAACATCAGGAATAATAAACATATTGAAACTGCGCAGAGACTGCCAAATGGAAACAAGAAAAAATGGGGAGACAATCCAAAAATACATAAGCAGGAAGACCTATATAAAATACCTAGTAGTTTAATCAGTGAAATTTTGGTGAGTTTGGTTGGTTAAATAATTTGGGGCTGACCACTGCCGGAAAAAGCCCCTTTTTTAACATACACCGCTTTTGGTGTATGCGTACACCGCTTTTGGTGTATGCGTACACCGCTTTTGGTGTATGCGTACACCGCTTTTGGTGTATGCGTACACCGCTTTTGGTGTATGGTGTTTGTGATAATATTTGTCAATGTATGATATGTGATAATTGCAATAAAATTATAAACGAAATTGATGATATGAATAGCAAATATATTAATACTAGAAATGTTAAAAATATTGATGAAGATTTAGAAATATTTGTGTTTATTAAAATGAATAAGTTCTTGACTGAAGAAGAGTTTGGACATTTATTATATAAGGGCGATGAGGAAGGAAATGATAATGATTCTATTTTTAAGTATTATAATCTGGTAAAAAGATTATATGGTATGTCTTTTAATATTAGGCGTTTAATGAAAGAAGCATTGAATGATAATGACTTTGATTTTTTAAGTTGTGAGTATGATGTAGATGAACTTAGTTATACAGTAACACATGCAATTAGAACAATGGGCTTGTTTAAAAAGGAAATAGGAAATAATATATATAATGAAAAAACAGCTGATAAAATACTAAAAAGAATTGAAGAAGAATTTTATAATGAATTATAATAAAGTTGAACTCATAATATAATTATAACATGTAAACATTTATATGTTATAATTATAGTGTAATTTTCATGTGTAAGCCGTGGGGGTGCTTTCCTACATAGGCCTTTCCCATCCGCATTTTGCCATCCAATGTCACACAGATTGTTTCCTTGATTTGGGTTAACGGTTTTAATTCTCCCTTTTCCATTGGTTAACCATTTTTCGGGGCGAACATAGCGTTCTTTTTTAGACTGTTTGTATTTGTTGGAAATGGGAAAGGGTTGCAGTTTGGATCATGAAGTGGAAAAATGATATTTTGATGGTTGGAAGTTGAGGGTGAGCATTTGTTGGTATGTGGATTGATTTTTTTGAGTGACATTTTTGAGGAGGTGTGAATTAGTGTGTAGTTAGGATTGTTGTTTTGAATGAGTGTAAGGGTTGGGTTAAAGGTTGGACAAATTAGGCTAAAAATGAAGTTGATGATGAGAATACTGATTTTTCTCATGATTAACTTAGTAGGTGTTTCAATTTGGAGGTTGAAAATGGGGTGATTTGGTATGTGTGTTTAAAAAGTGCTCAAAAGTGTAGGGGGGACCCTAGGATCGGATGGCAAAATGCGGACGGGAAAGGTCACCTCTAACTCAAAGAACCCCTAGAGAAACATGCACAGCCAAGAGCCCCGGGCCTCGAAAAGTTTTTCGATTCGGGCCCTGATTCGGGCCCCGAAACGCTGTTCCATTCGGGTCCCGGATTCGGGCCCCGAAAAGTCGTATACCATTCGGGCCCCGAAAGAATGGCTGGTGGACACAAATGTGCAGATTGAAACGGTGGCCTCCAAGAGCCCCGGGCCCCGAAAAGTTGTTCGATTCGGGCCCCGATTCGGGCCCCGAAAAGCTGTTCCATTCGGGTCCCGGATTTGGGCCCCGAAAAGGGCCCCGATTCGGGCCCCGAAAAGTCGTATACCATTCGGGTCCCGGATTCGGGCCCCGAAAAGATGTTCCATTTGGGCCCCGGGTTCAAGCTCTAAATTGTTTTCAAGCTGGAAAAACTATTCGTGTTGGCTCCGAAGACTTGTTCAAAATTTGGGCCGGGTTCAGGCCCCGAAGTTGCCGCGGAGGGAGCAAGGGACAGTGGCGCAATGGCAGCGCGCCCGAACCAACCTGCGGACCCGCAGTTGGTAGGGAGGTCGCGGATTCAAATCCCGCTTGCCCCCATCTTTTGCGCAGAGTAAACGTCGGGGGGCTTCAACAATTCAATTGCCGAAAGGAGCTCTGGCGCCTCTGGCAGGCATGGCTGGCCTTGTGATGTGGAAGGTCTGAGAAACACATGAACACGCAGTGGCTGTTGAAACTCACGCGGGCTCCTTTTTCACACTCTCAGCTTTCCCCGCGACATGTCAATTGCATGTCTCCCCGACCATGTTGCAAGCAGCAATTGCAGCTTGCAAAAACCACCGTTTGGGAAAACAGCAAGGCATCCAACTGCGGGGGCGCAGTTGTTTGAACACCTGATCCAATCTGTACTGGAGTCAAAGTCGATCAGGGCTGAACTGCTCCCAAGCCAGTGTTGTTTGGCTTCCGGAAGAGGCATCCTCGGGGGATGGCTCAGTTGTTGCATCGCAGCTGGGCGAGACATCAGGTTGCTCTGAATCTTTCTTCTGCTGCCACTTCCTTGCCAGGACCTGGGCCTCTGCCCAAGCCACTGCGACAAGCCCTGGCATAACTCGCTCACTCAGTGGCAAATCGTCAGCACTCCCCACGTAGAACTTCATCCCGAAGCCAAACTTCTGTGATTGTCCAAGACCTTTCACCACAAAGCTTGAGTTGTCCAGCTTAACCATAATCTTGCAGCATCCTGCAGGCTTGACCGTGTAGGAATGGTTGCCAACAGGCGGTGTCTCAGGCATGGCATCCGCAGGTAAATGGAGGAGCGTGGGGTAATACTTCATCAAAATGTTTCCAAGCCGCTCCTTCTGCTGCGAATGCTCCGCAAGTCTGGGTGGCTAAGCTCGTCCCAGTCCCCCGACTCATCACGCTTGCGTTTCCGCTCTGCGCGAAGGTCAGCCCGACTGCCGAAAATCACCGTGCTCTCGTGTTCAGACGACATGTTTGGAAACCTTCGGCAAAACTCGGGCTTAATGACTGCGGCGATGCAAGTCAAGGGCAGGACGACAAGCAGCAGCAATGCCCGTGCACTCACACAACAACAAAGCCTAGCAGTGCTCATGCACATGCGAACACCACGCTCCGTGGCTCGATGCATTTTTTCAATCCAAGGCCACACAACTTCAGCCTCAAAAACACTGTGCGTTGTGGCTGGCGGCGGGCCTGTCTCAGTCTCTACTCAGAGGAGAACACAGTGACTGGTTTTGAAGTTCCAGCTGCGTTTCAGCAGCTGGCGGCAGCACGCTGATTTGCGCGCTGATCTTGGTGCCATGGCGAATTCTTGATGAGGGGTCCAACTTGGACACGGCCAATTTGATCGAACTTGGTACCAGGGACCTGGTCGGCGGTGTCGACCAATACAAACTGCGAATCCTGAACCTGCATGTCAGCGTCCTCTCCTTCTGCATCAGATTCATGCTTTACTGCAGTCATCTGCTCGATGTCATCAGGATGCCAGCCAGGAAAGAGAGAAAGTGGCATGAACCTGCGAATGATGTCAACGTCTCGTCTGTAAAGGGCCTTCAGCATCACCCGTGGTTTTGGCACGGGGTCACTGATTGGCAGGCAAAGTATCGAGGAATAGTCCTGGGACCACTGAACCAGGTCAGGCACGCGATCGAACTCGTCCTGCCAGCCCCAAATCATGAAGCGCTTCTCCCAGGAAGCATGGCCAATCGGCCCATAATCTCCACCATAAGGGGCACGTTGAATGTCATACACCACACACCGCAACTGATAATGCTTCCTCTTGTACTCGTTGATGGCACATATCAGGTTCGTGGGCCCTGGCACCAGCTGAACCCAAGGCCGACGCTCGATCCACTGCTGCACTGAGGAAGTGCGAGTTTCGTGATTGCACCAGTCTGCAGTTTCCTCTGTGTAATGTCTTTCCAGATAATCGTCGCTGTTCACATGAATGAACACTCGCAGATCCTTGAACTCCTCCATGCAGATGGGGCTCCCTTTGCGAAACACGATGGGCTTGATCCAACTGTTCCAGTATCTCCGCATGAAGCTGATAGAGCGGGAAGAAGCTGGACTTCCACGTCACCAAGCAAGCGTGGTCGCCTGGCTGAAACCGTGCCTCCTGACGGCCCATGCTGTCCAAGACGACATAATTACTGTGGTAGCACAGTAATGTCTGTCGGAAGTGGGACTGACGCGCAGTAGCCTAGATGTGAAGCGAAAACATCTGCAGGGCAATAACATCAATCAACAACATGGCAACTTTCAAGGACAGTCGCAACTTGCAAGGTCCAACACGCAATGCTTGCTCTTTTGTTTCTTTGCCCATCACGCGATGCCATGGTCTGCTGCGCACCCGCAGCAGACATTGCCACAAGGTCTAGTTTACATCATCAGCGGGAGGAGGTTTCACAAATTTGCGTTGCCTTCTCTCAGGACTTGGCATTGAAGCTATCGCATTCTTCCTCTCTGTGCTCTCAAGCCAGGCGTTCCGGGCAGCATTACTATCCAGGCCGTTCTTGGCAGCGTTGTCAAAGAAAGCTTTTCGGTATTGTCATACTTTGTTGTTTTCTTTGACGCGCCCTTGGCTGTGGCCTTGCCTTTGGCCTTGGCTTTGGCCTTGGCTTTGACCTTGGCCTTGGCTTTGGGCTCTTTCTTGGCCTTGGCTTCGGCCTTGGCCTTGGCTTTGGCCTTGGCTTTGGCCTTCGCTACTGGACATGGAGGATCTTCTCCTGCGTCTTTGTCTTCTTCTTCTTCTGCGTCTTCTTCTTCATTCATATCTTCGTTCTCGTCCTCCGGCTCATCAGAATCATCCCATCCCCCCGCCTCGCCGAAGAGCTGCTCGATGGAAGGCTCAGCCTCCTGGTTGCCAGAGTCAGGCTCATCGCAATTGTCGTTCTTCCTCAGGCTCGGGAAAAAGTTGCCTTCTTCAATGCCACCGCTCATGAATGGCAATGCTACTTACTGGCTTGAGGGGCTCATGATTGGGCTCTCAAGAGCACAGGTCGTGGACTGCAAATGGTTCTCCGTGCACTGTCAGTTCAAAAGACAGGACACTCACAATTGCAGCAGCGTGTTTATCCCATTTTCCTCGCAGCGCTCCGAACTGCAATCTGCCCTGGGTCTGTGATTGCTTCGCTGCCAACAGACATGTCCCGCTATCATCATTATTGTCATGCGCGGGCTAAACAAAAGAATGCACAAACTGTGGCACCACAGTTTGTTTAGTCATCACTGCCCACAGAGTCTTCACTCAGATTCTCCTCCTCGACGTCCTCTTCATCTTCAATTTCTTCGTCTTCTTCGTCTTCTGCAATCAGATTTTTCTCCGACTTCTTCTTCGGAGCCGCCTTCATCTTTGCAGCCTTCTTTGGCTTCGGCTTTGCATTGGCACCTCCCCGCGACTTTCGCTTCTAGCCTGTCACCGTGGACGTGGAAGGCTCAGGGGTGCTGCTGCTCTGCGCATGCGGAAGGTGCAAAAGTTTTCCCAGCTTTGCGTTGAAAATCTTGTCGTTGGCAGGGTCAGTCATCGCCGCGAGGAGCTGTGTGCAGACCTGGGCCTTGAACCACTTGGCGTGCTTTTGTGAGAAGCCTGGCGTGCTCTTCTTGGACACCAGAACCAAACTCGAGCAAGAGGACATCAAACTGCGATGCAGCCAAGGAGCAAATTGCTGTCACTGGAATTCTTTTTGTCAAAATCACGCTGGCTGTCGCAGGCTCTGCTGCTGTCATGAGTGTGACAGCCCGTGGCCGATACCGGTGCAACAATTCCTCGATCATGTGCGAGTGCCTTGGATTCCAAGTGATCGGTTCTCCTGCCACGTTGTCCTTTGCACTTCCATCTGTTCGCTGTTGGTTGTTCGGTGCACCAGCCACGCGGAAGCTTCCAAGCAACTCGTGCTTGAACACAGGTGCCAGCCTTGTCAGCCCTGCCAACTCATGCCGGGGGACCCCGTAGACCTCAGAAACTCGCACGCAAACAAGGGGCACAAGCTGAGCGCGCCAAACAACCGCGCACTGTTTGGTTTATCCAAGGCGCAGCATCTGAACACACGGTAGTTAATCACGTTGACCTCATTATCAGCCCCCGCGCCTCCGAGGAAATCACATTAAAACGCTGAGGCCCTGGCCCCACGCTCAATCGCCGTCCCTGACAGATTGCTGACCTTCCTGTTCGCAGTTGTCGAGTCCTCAGTGTGGATTAAATTCCACATCTTAGTCACGCCGATGCCCTTGAACAGGTTGTTCCAATGAGAATGCAGGCCTGACCGGCCTCCGTCAAAGAACAAGAACCTAAGATGAGCAACGCATGGACAGCGCACGCATCCTGTGTTTATCTAATAAGCTAGGCAACACATCCGAAGCGTCTGGGGAGGCGGCCCGTCCGAGTCGTCAAAGGTCAAAGTGGATTGCCTGTTTCGTGCAAAAAGCACGCCCTTGACCACTTTCTCGAAGTGTTCTTTCTGAAACGGAGGGGGTGACCTCCGAGCGTCGGTTTTATGCTCTCCTGCCTGCTCAACGTCCCAAATGAAAAGTTGGGAACCCTCCTGGCTTCGCGTGTTTAGGAATTCCACCTTCGACAAAGCAAGGATGAGTTTGTCAATCTCTGGTCAGCCACCGCGACCTGCAAAAGGGAATTGACAAGGTCCTTGGCGGTTGTCTCAGTTTCTAGCAGAAACTCTTTGTCTTCAGTCTTCAGAGCTTCAACTGCATGGACAGCCTCAGTTGCCTTGGCTTCATTGGGCTCTGAAAGGCGGATGGCTGCTTTCACAAGGGCGGCGTCATCCAACGCACCTTCGTCCGCTGACTCCGCCTGCGTTGCCGCAGCCGTTTTGTCGTCTTTCTTGGTTAGCTTGTCCCAGATGGGCTTGAGCACCTCGCGCTCGAGAAGGGCATTCACGTCAAAGTTGGTGTGCAACACGCTCTTCACCTTCTCGTCGTACTTCTTGGTGTAAATGAGATCTGCCAGAAATTCCGCAGCCTCTTGACTGGCTGGCTGCAGCGCCCCCAGCCACGATTTGTTGGCCACGACTTTCACGGATTTGCCGCCATGTCCAGATCATTACAATGTCATGGGCGACACTTGAATCACCAATTGCAGTCAAAATGCTAGGGTCAAGTTCATGTCAGGGATATTGTCGAGCGTCTCCCGCGAGAAGAGAAGGCCACCAGCCATTGCCTTGCGCCACGTCTCCTGAGTGGAGAGTTTCTCCCGGATGCGTTTTGCGTCCTCACATGGCAGGCTCTTGTGAGCCAACAGCATGTCCAGGATCTCATCTTTCAGGACATACTTCCATGCCCACATATGGAACAGCCTCAGAAGCAGTGCGCCCCCATCAATCAAAGCAAAACCTAAGCCAAAAGCAGCAGTGCTAGGAGTCAGGCCCTTTGGAATTATTCCCACGGGTGTTCTTGCCGGCCAACGCCTGGGGGTTGAGCTCGCCTTGCTTGAAGATTTTGTTCAACGCCGCATCCATGAGGGCATCGAACACCCACTTCTCGCAAGGCGGTTGCTTCTTGCAAGCAGTGGCAAGGTCTCGCAAAACATATATGGACTTGATGGGACTTCGCTTTCCGAAGAGCTCCTCAGAAAGCAGGACTTCCTCTTGGAAAGAAGTGTCGCTCAGCAAGGAATTCCACAGAGCCATCAAGACTTCGAGGAAGGACTGCGTCACTGCCTCCCCCGGTGTCACCGTCAAGTTGGCAGACAAGATCTCGAAAAGCTTCTTAGTCGTCAGCTTGGTCTTGGAAGCTGATTCGTGATTCAACTTGAAGGACACTATTTGAAAGATGCGTTGCACAGGGCTGTAGTACATGGTCTCGTAGCTGGTCCCGACATCCTCCCTTTGCTTGGCCGCTTCCCAGAACAAATTCAGCCCGGGCTTGAAGCGGCAATCGATCGTGGAAGACAGCCACGCCCTTCTCCATTCCTGCGCTGGCAACTCAATGCTTGGCTAGTAATGTATTTAGGGGCCAAGACAGCGACGGCGCCGGCCTCCTGGAACTTGTCTTGCTGCAAGTCCCTCGCTGTGGCCAGGACTGATCCTCTTCATTTGCCCATTTTTCTGGTCCATAAACAAGTCATCCACTGCCACCACCAAATTTATAGGCTGGGGCTTCTTGTACGTGGTGTGCATGATCCACTTTACGCTGCTCTTGTACACTGGCACACTTGCAGTCGAAGACCATGACCAGCTAACCCACGCTACATTGCCGCCTGCAATGTACTGGTCAGTAGTGGAATCTCCCTCCTCCAAGGCCTCCATCATGGACTGCAACTTGCGATTGTCGAAGGGGTCTTGACGACCGCCCTCCTCGAACGTTAAGGGCTTCATTGACTCAAGGTCCCTGAAAAGATCCGTCCTGAGCAGCAGCGCAGTACTGACTGATGGCATCTCTATTACTGAGGCCCGCGCCCCACAATGAGTTCCCAAGCCTTCCTCACGTCATCGTAGTGGGAAGCGCTTATGTTCCGGCATTGCACCGGGGTTGAGCTTGCCGAGGATGTTGATTGACCCATAGCAGTCTGCACCTCGCTGCGGTTACGCAGCTGGCACCGGGGGCCTCAAATAAAAAACACTGCGGATGATCCTTAATCTGAAACCTGCGGATGAGCCTTAATCTGAAAGCACGGGCCACGCTCTGTGAAAAGTCGAATTTGATCCGCGTCAGCAACGCTTCCGTTTTTTGTTTACCCCGGTCAATTGTTGCAGTCGCGGAGCACCAACCCAAAGCAGGGCCATCGTCCCAGCAAATTAAACAGGAGCAGCTCTTGTCTTAATAACTGTGGCTCCACAGTTACTAGGCCCAGCGGATCAACCTAGCTGCCGTGAGCACCGCCCTCATTCCCTCCCTCAGGACAGGAACCGGCATGGCGTTGCCCACCATTTTGCCTCTCTTGGCGCGGGACACACTTTTGGGCCAGCGGAAGTTGTGGAATCCCTGCAAAGCCGCCAGCTCCTTGAGGCTGAGAAAGCGACTTTCCTTAGCACAGGCTGTAAGCGGGCTGCGGGCTGCGCACCTTGCCACACTTGATTATTTGCACTCGCTAAATCTGGTTTGGGCAAGAGTCGTTGTCGAGCCAGAAGTTGTCGCCGGAGGCTCGTGCACATGTGATTGTGGGAACATAGCCCGAGGTGACCTGCCGGAAGTTTTTCCCGGCTCCTGCGTCGATGATGTCCCTGTCCAGATTCCAAACACCCTTCGCCTTGAGCTTCTTCCTTCCTGCCAAACTGTTGTTCCGCTTGGTTTTGCAAAGCTTCTTGATGTCCACCTTGGGAAGCCCCTTCTCCAAGAAGTCGTCCAGGCAAGCGAACTTGCTTTCAGGCAGCGAGTGGACCATATTTGGTTTTCTGGTTTTCACACCCTTGCGCGTGGACATCCTGGCGCCCATGATGTAGATCCTCTTCCGGTTCTGCGGAAGCCCGAAACTGCGGCTGTTCACCATTCGCCAGCTCACAGCATAGGCCCGCTTCTGCGACCCAGGAAGCCGACATTCCTTGAGCTGCCGCAGAAGTTTGTTGAAGTGCTTCCTGTGCTTCTTATTCCGGATGCCCGTCACATTCTCCAGCACAAATCCACGCGGTTGCATGCGGCAGATGTAGTCCACCACAGCCTTTGATAAATCACGTTGGTCGCATTTCCCCTGCCCGACGCCCGCCGTACCTCGGAAGGAGCAGACTGAGCAAAGACCTATGTGCAAAAAAACAGAAAGTAACCCAAACTCGGTTGAAAACAGCTACTTGTTCTGGCAGTCTGCTGTATGGTTGGCACGGAAACCCAGCTGTGTACAAGTCACACTTCTCGCAAACATTTCCAAGAGCATATCCAAGACTCCTCGGTCGCTTTTTGTGGGAAAGAATCACCTTTCGGCAATCTGGGTCCACATCGGTGGCAAACTGAACCATGAACTCAATCCCCAGTTGCTTCGCTGCCACAACATCAGTTCCCACGCCGCTGCAGTCGCTCCCAAGCATGATTGGCCACTTGCGCTGGCAATGTGACTCCACCTTCTCCACGCGAGGAGGCTTCTTGATGCCAGTTTTCTTTACTTTCAAGGATGTCTTCCCCATGCTTCACGGACTTTCTGCGGCAACGCAGCAAGTCAGCTGAAGAAGCAACTGGAGGAAAGCTGGCTGCGGGGCGAAGCGTGAAACGGCTTGACGGGCAGACAGAACACGTGAGCACACCAGACAACAGACAACAAGACGTAGTAGTCTCGGCTTGGGGCTTAATTGCACATACCCCCCAAAACAAATAGCAGGTCAGCCCGATTTTGAGCCGCAGTGCCAGGGGGTTCCGTACCCCCTGGCACTGCAAGTTCTGATGCATCAGAACTCGCAGTGCCAGGGGTTACCCCCCCATTTTCGAGCCCCGAGTGCCAGAGGGTTCGGAACCCCCCGGCACTTGGGACTCGAAAATGGGGGGGTAACCCCCGGCACTGCAAGTTCTGATGCCTCAGAACTCGCAGTGCCAGGGGGTTCGGAACCCCCCGGCACTCGGGCTGTCGGGCCCAAAAGAGCCCGAGGACCCGTTTGAAAAAGCATAAACGACTTAGACTCAAAGATCTAGTGCATCAAAACTCGCAGGGGCCCAAAATCTAGTGCATCAGAACTCGCAGGGACCCAAAATCTAGTGCATCAGAACTCGCAGGGGCCCAAAATTCTGATGCATCAGAATTGTTCATTTGGCAGACACAGGGAGCAACACCAAAAACCAGGCTTGCGTGGCAGAAAGCGCTCAAACAAAACTCCCACAAAATGGAGGATTTTTCGGCTGGCCGGACCCGCACATCACCCTTTGTACACTGTTTAACTCCCAGCGCTTCAAGAAGCGCTTTCCGTCATCAGACAGCGAGCCATCGCATAGACGTGTTTCTCTGTTATGACGCGAGGCAGTGGCAGCCCTTTCCCCAGTCTGCAGATTCTGTGCAGCGACCAATGCTCGTCATTGGCGGCTGTGACCCAGGCAGAATCGCTCTATTGCCCCAAGAGCTCCCCACTGTACAAATGTATGGGCGTTGAACATCTTTGTGGATGTCAGCACGGACTTTTCCTGCACAAGTCCGACACTCACATAGTTCTTCTTGGTCTTGGCAGCTTTGGCTGCGTTCACCCAGGTGGCAGCCTTGTCCTCAGTTCTGTTACCAGGGGCGCGCCGCTCCAAACAAGGCAAACGGGACACGGACAGGACGACAAGTGTGCCACAGCCAGCCAAGGCCCGCACGTACACTTTCCAGTTGAGCTCTTGCGTGCGTGTTTTTGCCAAGACAGCGAATCGCGGATGACGTTTGCGAAATGATGGCGTAATGAGCCCATGTCTTCGGGCGCCCTTGGCTGGCCCTTTAACCCAAGGCCCAAACCCGGTCTTGATCGCAGCTTGGCTTACGATAAGACCACCAGAGAGTCGCATTAGCCATGAAGCTCGAGAGCCAGGTTTTGCGACATTGTTCACCACAACGCCTTCAGCCAAGAGATAATCATTGACCACCAGAGCACCCAAAGAGTGGAGTTTCTGGTGCAAGTCAGTAGAGTCTGCCTCCTCTTTCACGAGCAATCGCCTAAGAAAACTTGCAAGAACAAAGGCGCAAAAGCAAATTCAAACGCCAAGGCGCATATTGGCCAGAGCTGGAAGTTCAGGCTGACTCCGCCTGCGTTTCCGCAGCGAGCTTTCGAGCTGAGCTTGGTGGTCAGCTTTCCTCCTACGCTCCAAGCAGTGGCTGTGCTCTGCTGGACGAAGCTGCTCTTGCCGCAGCAGCAGGTCGTCTTGCTGAGCTTGAAAGCACCGTCTTTTCTTCAGCTCCGACAACTTTTTGGTCGCTTCCTCGTGCTTGGTGGAAATTGCATTTCCAGCTGCCTTGCGGGAACTGTTGCTCAGCCGCAGCATGTCCCGAGGGGCATCGTTCAGCTTTAAGCATCGCTTCACACTCTTCCGGCGTCGAGCTATCCACGCGGCTTCCGAAACAGGATTTCTTGTTCGTGCCTTGGCCGGCAAGGTGTGCAAAGCGAGCTCCGGCAAGTTAAAAAAAGCTATGTGCCGCCAAGCGTCCTGCCGGCTTGCTTCTAGTCGAAGACCGGAAACAAACTTAGGTTTGCGAGCGGACCCAGATGATCTTTCAGAGCCGAAGCCTTCCTACCAAATCTTTTGGGCAAGCATAGCAACTGCACCACGAAGACTGTTCTTGTCCCACTGGCGAAGCCGCCTCTCGAACGCCTTGAAGTAAGGGCCTAAGAAAGCCCTGTCGCGTGCAGTGTGGTACTTGTTATCTGCAAAGTCACGCTCGCTCTGCGCAGTTCCAGCCGCCGATGCCAGCAAGACACGGGCAAGTGTTTTAGACATGTCCGGGCAGCGGCCGCTGAAACTTGACTCTGCCAAGGTCCAGGCTTGCAAATCACCCAACTCTTCCGACTTGGACAGTTGTTCTTCTGGGCAGAGCATTGGAAAGCGACAAGCAAAGCAGGACAAGCAATATGCACCGTTAAACAAACTCAGAACCAGTCGGTGGCGTTGGGCAGTAGGCTTTAAGTCTTGGAACTGTTCATAGAGCTGCTTAGAGTTCGCGTCGAACATCTGGGAGAGCCGCAGAAGACAGCGCTGTGTTTCCGCAGCGCTCTTCTGGGGGCCGCTGAGCGAAAAGGCTGACAAGTTGTGGATCAGTTCAAAATCAGGAAACTCTGTCTTGATGGTCTGCGAGACAAGGGCGAGCCATGCAGCCATCCTTGCAAAGCACCTGTTGAAAACGATCGGCGAAACGCTGCCTCCCACACTCCTGTGCCCAGCGCCCAGTTGAATCAAACAAGGTCTTTCCAGCCACTTCAGCACCTGGCAGTCAGATCAAGTCTTTGAAGCTCTGAAAACTTATCACGGGCTTCGCGACTCAGTGCTGTCTAGAAGCGTGCTGTGTGTAACCACTGGAGGTGGCTGTTTTCTGCACGAAGAGCGCATGCAGCCTTTGAGCAAAGGTTGTCAAGCAGGTTTGCGCTGCACTCATGTCCATCTGGCTCTTGTCAAATCTGCGTAAAATTCTGATCTCCTCATCAGCAGCGTCAGCCATCATAGCCATTTGCAGGTACACCTCTGTGGATATAGACTCCAGGAACTTCTTGGCAACCCTTCAGGGTTTCGCGTTGGTCTTTACTCGCAATATCCTTAGATTTGCAACACAGTTTTTCTTTGAAATGGCGACATACTCAAGCAAGCCTGATGCCTACTAAGTCTCTCGTGAGCTGTGGCCAAGAACGCATCCGCAAGAAGGATAAATCGCCCCATCGGCTTCTGCAGAGAAGAATGACGATGCTTGGCCGACTACAAGTCTCTCATGCCACTGTGACGCAGAAATTCGGCGTCCATGTGCCGAACCTTAGCGCGACGAGACACTATGGCCACACTTGCGGCATGTGTGTTAAAACATGTCCACTTTTGAGCCTAGCAACATGCTTCGCAAACATCACCTTCAAATCTGGCGAATGCCAAATCAGCGCAGTCATAGACTCCTTTCCAGGTATGAATTGCTGCATGTATTCCTGAAGCGTCTCGTCAAGATGCCATTTCTTTGCAAACCTTAGCCAGCAAGGCAGCTGTCTGTTAGTTGTCCGTTCCGCGCAGGGTTGTTTACTGGGAATGCAACACGTGAGGACTGCGCTGAGTTGCCGTTGGACAGCATGCGCGCTGTCGCGCAGTCGAATCTTCATAGCTGGAAAAGTCTCGGCAGAAAAGTGGTCCCGAAGTGAGAGTAAACGGCCGGCTCTCAGTTGCCCGAAGGCTTGCCAGGACAACGCTGCAAGTTGCAAAAACTATGTTTCAGGCTAGAAGAAAACCTCCGTCTGGGTGGTGCGGGAAGGCGCCGACATTTTACAAAAAGGCTTGGCAGCATTTTCGCAGAAGGGTGGAACCTAGGCGGCAAAGCTTTGCTTGCTCCATGTTTCAAAACAAAATGCTTCTCCCTGACGCTGACGCTGCTGAGGAAATGTTTGCTTCGGATGCGGCCGCTGATGGCCGCAAATTTGGCCGTGGAAGAGCCCCAAGAGGCCTTGATGCAGTTCAAGTTGACCGCGCTGTGGTTTCGCAGTGCGGTTTGACACACAGGCAAATCTGACAGAAAGCATCGGCCCTTGCGCATCTTGCGAAATCAGAGCTACCTGGCACTTCCCAAGTTTCTTCCGCTCCATGTCCAACATAGCCTCATTCAAGCACGTAGCGGCCAAGAGGAGATTTTCGAAGCGATTCTCCTTTCAAGCGGCGCTCCACAACACCCAGAAAGGTGTCCATTGACGGGGTGCCTGGCAGATTTGGGCTGCAGCCAAGCGCTGTCGCTCGTCGGAACCGATGCAGTACTCCACGCTCATGTTGTTTCAATTGCGTTGCTCGCAATCCTTCCACTGAGCGGCTGAAGCACTTGCAGTACCGGCACTGCACATTCGACTCAGTCAGTTTTGCCCACTTGAACAGTCTTCCCCACTTAATCACGCATTTGGAAGAAGGCATGGCGCCATCCGAACTGCGTTGCTGCAGTCGGTGCAGCAGCTGCTGTACAACTTGAGCATGTTTCGACAGGCGTGATCAACGATTAACGATGCCGCAACATGAACTGTGCCACGACAGAAACACTCAGGCAAAACGGACGAGCCCTTTTTACATCTGCGGGACTGTGTGCTTGAAGTGCGACCGCTTCCGAAGCTGTCAGCTGTACAAAGGCTTCGATAGCAATGATTCAAAAAACTGACTGCGGCGATGCAGTTCAGTCATATACCTTTTCGAGGCCCAGGAACCATTCCTTTACGTCAGCCAGCTCCTGCTTTGTGCATGGATCATCAGTCCACCACTCAATGCCGTCGTTGAAGGTGACTTTAAGCCATTGTCCCCGGTAGTTGTACCAGCGTTGGCCCTTGGGGAATTTTGGCGCCCGTGGCAGCCGGCGGAACTGCGCAGCAATATATCCAGCAGCGACCCATTGTGTATAGGTGTAGGTGCCGCTGGAATGCATCCTGTGCACCGGCGCCAGTCTCTTTGTCGCTTTCTGGCTTCCCCGAGTTCTGAAGGGCAGCCCAATGATTCGGGATCTCTTGAATCGCGTTCTCACGCGCGACCGCGTCTTCTGTTGTCGAGTCCTGGATAGCCCCGCCGCAATTCCACCATCCGGGTCAGGCATGTTGTCATAGATGCCTGTCGCAGTGACATAGGCCGTCTCCGCTGCTGTAATTTGTGTGTGGAACCAATCGCCTGCCTCAGTGCCGAGCTTTGGGAACCCGGCGTCCTGCCACTGCCTCTCCAATCGCAGCAATTACCTGACTCAAGCGGCATCCACCGCCACTCATCTTGGTCCTGGTGCTCATCTTGGTCCTCGTCCTTCTGTGACATTTTGTCATCCGGCTCCTCCTCATCATCCTCATCTGAGATTCCGCTCAGCTCAGAGTCAGAATCACGAACATTGACACGGTGCAGGGTCATTGTCAGGTGTTCCGCACGCTGGAGTTGTTGCTGCGTCGTCATCCTCAGATTCAGAGACTGATGGTGTTTGGGGCCCCTCGCATGGAGGCTCATCCGCCGGCGACGTTGGCGAATAGTTGAACCAGGCCGGAACTTCTTCTTGCTCCTTGTCCATGTCAGTGTCAAGCTGCGTCGCCGCAGCTGATTTTGGCATGGGCAAAAACGGAGTTGGGCTTGCCGGCTCCTGCTTGCACTCCTCCACCGGCAGCTGGGTGACAGTGGGCTCCTCCGGCTGCAGAGTTGGAGTTTCCTGCTCCATGCTCGGCACCACAGTTAGCGTCGGCGCAAGGCTGCTTGACCCGCCTCGCGGGCTGCGTGACCGGCAAGCGATGAACGCAGCAGCTCTTGCCTTCACGTTGGTGGGCTGAGGAGCCCAGGCGAAGCAGCAGCTCAAGGGTGAGATTCTTCACCTTGTCATAGTCCATGTGAAGGAACCACTCCTTGTGTGGGACGTAGTCTTCTTCCCAGTGAGGGGTGTGGGCACAGTCGTGCCACCTGCTTGCTGCAATCTTTTCGTATACGGGCACCGCCACGTGGTCCCCCTGCAACTCTTTCGGCAGCAGGCGGCATTGCGGCTGGAAATTCCGCGAGCACGCCTCGCCCTGCTGGACCCGCATGTTGTACCTCACGATCACCTTCACCATCACGAGGTCCTCCGCATTCCACACCAGCTCTGTGCCACGATGCATGTTAAAAATCGTCCTGGGGGTGTGGCCCAGAAGCTGGAAGCCCAAAGCGTAGTAGACATTGTTGCCGAAGACATTTGTCTTCCTCGCGTAGTGGTCGAAGACGTGCTCCCAGTCTTCTGCTGTGTACCTTGGCGCACAAGGTCGGCAAGGCACGAACAGGCAAGACTACAACAACCAAGGACTAAACATTCAGGAATCATTACCAAACACACATTTCTTGGCAAGGCGCACTCCGACTCCACGGCCTCCTCGGCCGTGATGCTCGCGTGCCCCCAGCCCGGCGTCGTTATCTGACGCAGTCAGCTTTCCCTGTCTCAGGATTGCCGGGGCACATTCCCAGTACGTGCCGTGAACCACCGAGTGCAAGTGGATGCCATCTGCGTTTCCGCAGATGTCTTGAATACGACGCTGCCACTGCGCAGAGTGCAGTCTGTCCGACTGCAAGTAATCGAACTCGATGTGGCCAGAACTTTTCGAGGTCTCCTGGGGGAATGGCGGCAGAGAGTCGCAGACTCCGTGGACGTGCGCCCAGTGCCGCACCATCATCTCCACCAATGCTGGGTCCTTTGCAAGGGGGTGGTT
>CAUJNA010002132.1:0-42863 GCA_963377175.1 Effrenium voratum
TGGTGTGTAAAGAAAAACACCAATGAGTGGTGTCTAGTTCATGAGCGAATGGCACCTGTGCGCCGACCTGTGAAGAAGTGCCCGCACGGGCGACAGCGGGCTCTGTGCCGCGTGTGCGGCGGGTCGTCCTTCTGCGAGCATCGGCGACTGCGGCACCGGTGCCGCGACTGCGGCGGCGCGTTGGTCTGCGAGCATGGGCGACTGCGGCACCGGTGCCGCGAGTGCGGCGGCACGTCGGTCTGCGAGCATGGGCGACAGCGGCACCAGTGCCGCGAGTGCGGCGGCGTGTCGGTCTGCAAGCATGGGCGACAGCGGCGTCGGTGCAGCGACTGCGGCGGCGTGTCGGTCTGCGAGCATGGGCGACAGCGGGCGCACTGCAGCGACTGCGGCGGCGCGGCAATCTGTCAGCACAGGCGACAGCGGGCGCACTGCCGCGACTGCGGCAATTTTGTGTGTCAAATCCAGGGCTGTCCTCGGCAAGATCTCCCGTTTTCCGCGGCGCGGGGCCTGCTGCGACATATGCGAACGATGCACGGCGACAACCCGCGCTCGGTGACCAAGAGTAAGGAGCTCGAGGTGCACCAGGCACTCCGCGATGCGCAGATCGCCTTTGAGTACCAGCGCCACCTGCCCTTCCGCGGCTGCGGGTTGGAGTCGGAGACGGCCACGCCTTCGCGGACTTTGCTCTGCCGACCCCGTGGGGCTACGTCCTGCTGGAGGTTGACGAGGAACAGCATAAGGCTTACGACCCCAGCTGCGACGTGCGCAGGGACTTTGACATGGCCGCCAGCGTGGCGCTTGGCAGCGGGCACAAACTGCTGGTGCTGCGCTACAACCCGGACGCCTTCAAGATCGCCGGCGTGACGCGGCGGACCACCAAGAAGGAGCGCCACGCACAGCTGATCCGCCTGCTGGGCGAGCTGTTGGCACGCGAGCCGGAGGCGCCTTTCACCCGCCTCTTTCTCTTCTACGACCGGGCCGCGGAGAACAACGCGCTGCCCTGCGTGGCGGAGCACTGGTCCGAGCCCGTGCGCGCCGTGTCCCGCTGCGCATGATAGTCCCCAGAGACTAAAAGGCTGGCATGCAACTGAAGTACATGGGAAGCAAAGCGTGGTTGGCCCCACACGTGGACCGGCTGCTGGGGGACGTCGCTGTACTTCACTCTCCCTTCTTCGGCTCTGGAAAGCTGGAGTACTACCTCGCAACCCGGCGTCCGGCCCTGGAGGTGCGTGGTGTCGACGCCTTCGAGCCCGTCGCAACCTGCACCGCTGCTACTTAAGGCGAGACCCGGTCTTCCTGCGCTCCTTGCTGCGCCTGGCGGGGCGCAAGATAGACAGGCGCTTCTACTTCAGCCGCCTCCTGCCAGGCACTCAGAGAGGCCGCGCCGGGCGCCGGCGCCTGCTCGTACGTCCTGCTGCGCAACAGCTTCTCGGGAAAGTGGGGCTCCTTCGCACTGCAGCGGCCACTGGCGCTGAGCAGCGTGCGGCGTCTGAACGGCCTCCCACAAACTGATCGTGCGATGCCAGGACGCGCTGGCCCATCTACGCGCTCTGCCCAGCCAAGCGCCGCGGCATTGTATCTACGCCGATCCTCCCTACATCTTCCCAGGCCGCAGCATGAACTACTATGGCACGAGGAGGCGGGGGCATGACCTGGCCTTCCACTCGGAGCTCCGAGACGCTCTCTTCGCAAGCGGCCTGCCCTTCCTTGTGAGCATCAATGACGTGCCTGAAGCCTGGGAGCTCTACAGCAGAGCCGGCTCCATCACGAGGCTGTGCTCTGGCAAGAACGGCTCCAAGCCAGAGCTGCTGGTAGTGCACCGGGGCAATCCTGTGTGTGGCGCAGGAATGGCCGGAGCAATCCTGTTGCCGCAGCAGGATTGAGGCAGCAATCCTGTGCCCAACACAGGATTGCCAGGGCCGCACCAGGCCCGCACCAGGCGCCAATCCGACTTCGGTATGGAGCGAGGTCGGATTTCCGACTTCGCTTTTCCAAGCCTTTTGCGCACTTTTCGGCCCCAAAGAGAGCGGTGACGAAGCGGTGACATTGCGGTGAGACCGTTTTTGGGCCAAAAAGCGCCGTTTTGGACAGGTAACGAGAGCCCATGGTGAGATGGCTTAGGCGTTGCTCTCCGTAGCGAGGTTCGATTCCTCCCCGGGACCTCGGCGGGCTGACGTGTTAGAGACCGGTGACATCGGCGGTGACGAGTTCAGCGGGCTGACGCGTTACGTGGAAGAACCTCGGCAGGCTGACGTGTTACTCGGGAGCACCTCGGCGGGCTGCCGCGTCAGACACTGGCTGACTCTGGGCTGTGCCTCGGCAGGCTGACGTGTTAGAGACCGGTGACTTCGGCGGTGACAAGCTCAGCGGGCTGGAATTCGCAGGTTTTTCGACGCAGAATACGGATTTCGGAGCATGGCGAACACCTGGAGCCGGTTTTCGGAGGAAAACGAGCGAACTTGGAGGCCCAGGCAGAACTTTTGACGCAGGACACGAAAAACGCACTTTTCGGAGCTCGCCGTTTTCAGCGCTTTTTGCACCAAAAACGGAGTGGTGACAAAGACCGGTGACATCGGAAAAACGTTCAGCGGGTTGAAGAATTTGGCTGTTTTGCAGGGTTTTGGGACCCAAAAACGAAAATAATTAGGTTACTATAGGCCCCCTTTCCTTACTACTATGCGCACCCATGTGGGCTTGCTAGTGCCAGGCACTTGCGGAATGTCTTCAAGGCAATGCAAGGTGCGGCCTGAAATTTCCAAGATTTCTGTAATCCACAATCCCGGCAGGCTGCGGCTAAAGAAGAGCACCACCAAGGCAAACATGTCTGGTGCGCTATAGTAGTAAGGAAAGGGGGCCTATAGTAACCTAATTATTTTCGTTTTTGGGTCCCAAAACCCTGCAAAACAGCCAAATTCTTCAACCCGCTGAACGTTTTTCCGATGTCACCGGTCTTTGTCACCACTCCGTTTTTGGTGCAAAAAGCGCTGAAAACGGCGAACTCCGAAAAGTGCGTTTTTCGTGTCCGGCGTCAAAAGTGCTGCCTGGGCCTCCAAATTCGCTCGTTTTCCGCCGAAAACCGGCTCCAGGTGTTCGACATGCTCCGAAATCCGTATTCTACCCCGAAAAACCTGCGAATTCCAGCCCGCTGAGCTTGTCACCGCCGAAGTCACCGGTCTCTAACACGTCAGCCCGCCGAGGCACAGCCCAGAGTCAGCCAGCGTCTGACGCGGCAGCCCGCCGAGGTGCTCCCGAGTAACACGTCAGCCTGCCGAGGTTCTTCCACGTAACGCGTCAGCCCGCTGAACTCGTCACCGCCGAAGTCACCGGTCTCTATCACGTCAGCCCGCCGAGGTGCCGGGGAGGAATCGAACCTCCGAAACGTCGCTACGGAGAGCAACGCCTAAGCCATCTCACCATGGGCTCTCGTTACCTGTCCAAAACGGCGCTTTTTGGCCCAAAAACGGTCTCACCGCGATGTCACCGCTTCGTCACCGCTCTCGTTGGGGCCGAAAAGTGCGCGATGGAAAAGCGAGTTCGTGTACTGGTAGCACGGGAAGTTGAATTGAGGGATATTTTCCCTCAATCGCATTCCTGCCAGTATGCTTGTCTGGGCAAGGTTGGCTCAGGTCTCGTCATGTGGCCGAGGTGTCCCAAGCGTTTTTTGACCGACATTTTCGGTCAATTCATCGCATCATGCCCAGTGTCCGATTTTATAGGTCACTGCGCCACTTCGCGTACTGGTAGCACGGGGTGATACATAATTATGCCACCCTGCCCCCGAATGTCCCATAGCGACTCAAGTGAGGGCGCGTTGCGAAAGTGCAACAACCCATCGTTACGAATTCGTGTAACGACTGCTCCTAAGAAAACATGTTTGAAGGACCTGTCACGGGCAACATCCCGGAGGTCCTGGACAACGGAGAGGTCACTGACGGCACGCACGTCACAGCAGGACAGCTGGCCCTCGCTCTGACTCCCTACGCTCAAGTGGCTGACCTGGCGGTGAACACGGCAGCCTCAGGCAACAACGCCGCTGCCATCCAGTCCCTGGACGACCGAGTCACCGCAGAGCTGGCCTCAAAGCTGGACAGCAGCGCGCTGGCGCCGGCGAGTGCGCCCCTGGCCACGGCGGCGGCCCTGGCCACCACGGACGGCCAGGTGGCCGCGCACGGAAGCAGCATCGCCGCGCTGCAGAGCTCGCTGACCACGGGCCTCTCCAACAAGGCAGACCAGTCGGCCTTCGACGTGCTGGAGGGCGTGGTGGCGACGAAGAGCACCCCGGACAGCGTGGACCTGAAGCTGTCCAACTCCAGCACCACGGCGGCCATGAACGGTTCCATCGCCTCGGCCAACAACGCCACGCTGGCCACGGTGGCCGCCAACTACGGCCTCAAGACGGTGGTGGACCAGCACTCCCTAGACATAGCGGCGAGGATCACGCCGCTGGTGGTGGACACCAAGGTGGCCAACGCTCTCCTGGGGGCCGTCACCGCCGCGGCGCTGGCCTCCGAGCTCGCGAGCCGAGACGCCTCCATCTCGGGGCTGCAGGCCTCCAAGTCAGACGCCAGCGCCCTGACTGCTTACGCCCTGCAGTCGGCCGTGGACACTTCCTCGGAGGTGGACTCTAAGATAGCGACGGCCCTCTTGGACGCCGTCACCACGGCAGCCCTGGACGCCGCCCTCCTCGGCAAGGCGGACGCAAGCGCGCTGGCCTCCATGCTCTCCACGGTGGACGGCTTGGACACGCCGCTGGAGGTAGACACCAAGATAGCAAATGCCCTGCTGGGTCTCGCCGCCGAGGCCCTCGTCGCAGCGCAGCTTGCTAGCCGGGACGCCAGCATCACGGCGCTCCAGGGGGCCAAGGCCGACGCGACGCTGCTGGCCTCATACGCCACGAACGCCGCGCTCTCGGCCAGCGAGACCACGCTCCAGAGCGCCCTCGACGCAATCCTCGCGGAGCTCGCAGCCCTGCAGCTTACCGGCAGCGGCGGAGTTGTTAACGCGCCGGCCTGGGCGGGCTTCACGACTTGGGAGCTCGTTCGCGGAAGTAACGTCGTTCGCAACCTGCATTTCGTGGCTCCTCTCTCTGCTGCGCTTGCCAA
The DNA here is from genome assembly GCA_963377175.1 of Effrenium voratum. NCBI lineage: Eukaryota > Dinophyceae > Suessiales > Symbiodiniaceae > Effrenium > Effrenium voratum. The sequence goes on from CAUJNA010002132.1 coordinate 5,103, forward strand.
CGGCGACGACACGCTGAGCATCACGGCAGACTGCTACTCCACGGCGGGCACTGACGCTGCCATAACAGCAGCCCTGCTGGCCTACTACACCTTGGCGCAGGTAGACGCGCTGTTGGGAGACTACCGCACAGGGGCAGCGCAGGACGCTGAGACGACCAGCGCCATCACAGCAGCGCTGCTGGCCTACTACACCTCGGCGCAGGTAGACGCGCTGTTGGGAGACTACCGCACGGCAAGCGCGCAGGACACGCAGACGCAGGCCGCCGTCGCGGGCGCGCTGCTGGCCTACCGGACGGGCCCGGACCAGGACGTCTTCACAACCAACCAAATCACCTCGGCGCTGGTGGCGTACCGCTCAGCCGCAGACCAGGACACGACAACGGCCTCGAGCATCGCCGCCGCGCTGCTCAGCTACTACACCATCGCGCAAGTAGACGGCCTCCTCGCCGGCAAGCTCGGAGTCGCGGAGGCTGCCTCGGCGCTGCAGATAGCAGTGCGCTTTCCGGACGACGGCGGGGCCGACGAGGTGGTGGCCGCCATAGGAGAGCAGATCCTGGCCCCCCACGGACGTCTCGCTGTCAAACTGGACGGTTCGCCCCAGCAGCGGCTGCAGCGTGGTCCTGGCCACGCACACCGCGGGCGCAGTGAGCGTGGACGGCTACACCCTGACCCTGGCGGTGAACCCGTGGAACATCGTGCGCACCTACAACTTGACCCGGGCCGAGAGCTCCTCTTCGCCTGCCGCTACCGGCTCGGCACGGCCTCCAACTTCGTGGTGTACATGTCCGAGGCAGACAACGTCTACGACCCCTTGTACGGCAGCTTCGTGGGCAACCAGGGCGCCTGGAGCACTGCCAAGATGTACTTCACAGTGCCTCCGAACGGGGTGGCGAAGCTGCACTTCGGGGCGCACTTCCAGGCGCCGGGCCTGCCCAACCAGACGGCTGGAACGGTGGACGTCTACGGCCTCCAGATCCTGGACGCAACCCTGGAGACCGGCAACACAGCGGAGGAGGAGGAGGACACGGCGGCCTCGGCCCTGCTGCTGAAGCACGAGTTCCTCGACGGAGGGGCCGACGACGTCACGCTGGCCACCCTGGGCGAGGTGCTGCTGGAACCCACGCTCACCACGCTAGGAAATTTCCTGGTGCGCTCCAACAGCCAGAGCTCCGTGGCCTCGGCCAGCTTAACGGTGGGAGGCTTCCAGCTGGAGGGCTACGCCATGACCCTGAGCGCCTTCGCCTGGAACATCGTGCGCACCTACACGCTGACGCCGGGGAGGCGCTACTCCTTCGGCTGCCGGTACCGGCTGGGCACGGCCTCCAACTTGGTGATGTACGTCAGCGCGGCCGACAACGACTACGTGGGCGTCACCGGCACCTTCCTCGGCACGCCCTCGCAGGGTGTCTGGAGCACGGCGCGCCTGGACTTCTCGGCGCCGCCGGGCGGAATCGCGAAGCTGCACTTCGGAGCCTTCGGCGGCTCTATCCCCGGGCTGGTGCAGCAGTCGGCGGGCACGCTGGACCTGTACAGCATGCAGATCAGGGCCAGCGCCTTAGAGGGAGAGTCTGTCTCAGTAACGGACCTGCTGGCGGACTCGCTGGCCCTCACGGGCTCGGCCACGCTGGACGGGCTCACCGCGCAGGGCAACGTGGGCTGCGACCAGCTGCGTTGCAACGACGTGAACTGCACGGACGTGTTCACGACGGGGGTGGACGCCTCGGGCGCAGTCTCCTGCGCTGCGCTCACAGCCACAGGCACCGTCGCCGGGGCCGCGCTGTCGTCCACAGGGGCCGTGTCAGGCAGCTCGCTGAGCATCACGGGCGCGGCCAGCGTGGCCTGCTGAGCTCAGCCACCGGAATCACGGGCAGCACGTTGACCATCAACAACACGGCCAACGCCGGGACCTTCACCACGGTGGGCGACGTGTCCACGGGCACGCTGACGGCCTCGGGCGCAGCAACCGCGGCGAGCTTCGCAGCCACCGGGGCGCTCACGGGCGCCACGCTGACGATCACCGGGGCGGCCTCCACGGGGCCGCTGGACTGCGAGAGCCTGGACTGCACCTTCACGGCCACGAGCGGCGGAGTGTCGACGGGCAGCGTGGTCTGCGGCGACGTGACGAGCTCGGGCACGGTCTCCGCGCCGCAGCTCTTCGCCTCCAACACGCTCACCGTGACCAAAACCTCCGACTTCTCGGACGATCTCTTCCTGACGAAGAACTGGGCGGGCTGGAGCAAGCTGCAAGTGTCCAACAACAGCGCGGCCCCCGACAGCGGCCCGGAGCTGCGGCTGCTGGGCAACCAGAGCGCGAGGGTCTTCCTGGAGCGGGACGGCGGGGTGCACCAGTGCGAGCTCATCATGATCAACGACGAGGCGCTGGTGCAGACGAAGAGCCTCTCCACGCAGCTGTCCCTGACCACGAACCAGAGGAACCCGGCTGCCTCGTGATCGCGGGCAACACGGGCAACGTGGTCTGCAACACGAGCTTCACGAATTTGTCGGACAGCAGGGTGAGGACGGAGATGGCCGAGGCCGACGTGGCAGAGCTCCAGCAGCTCTTCGACTCCGTGGAGGCCAAGCAGTACAAGCGCCCGGACATGAACGAGGACCTGAGGCTGGGCTTCGCGTCAAACGACTTCACAGGAGCGAAGTGGAAGAACCTGACGGGCACCGCGAGGTGGAGCGACGGCACGGAGATGGTCACCCTCGACTACTCGCACCTTACCAGCGTGCTCTGGGGGGTGTGCAAGGGCTTCCAGGCCCGGCTGGACGAGGTGGAAGCCTGGCAGGCCCAGCGGGGACCGAAGAAGCCATAAGAAACATGGCCGACGCCCGCAGGCGAACCATCAAGGCCGTCTACGAGGATCCCCGCACCGGTTTCGGCAGCATAGCGCAGACGCTGCAGCAGGCCCAGGTGCGCGACCCCAGCATCTCCAGAGGGGAGGTGAAGGCGTTTCTGGACGGCCTGCGGGTGAACCAGGACCGGCCGCAGAGAGGCTACAACAGCTTCGTGCCTCTGGAGCCCATGAACCAGCTGCAGGTGGACCTGGCCGACATGAGGGCCTTCGGCGGCAAGCCCTACCCCTTCATGCTGGTGGCCATCGACGCGCTCACCAAGAACGTGGCCGCGGAGCCGCTGAAGGACCGTCTTGCGAGCACCACCGCGGCGGGCATGAAGAAGGTCTTCCAAGCCCTGGGGGTGCCGGCCAACGTGTACTCCGACGACGGCTCCGAGTTCAAGAGGGAGTTCAAGGAGCTGATGGATTTCTGGGACATCGAGAAGCAGGTGACCAGGGGCCACGCCTACTTCGCGGAGCGCACCATCCGCACCATCAAGGAGGCCATGTTGCCGGAGCGGGCCGGCGGGGGCAGTGGCACCTCATGCTGGCCGACATCTTGAGCCAAATCAACGGGAGGAAGCACGCTACCACGCAGGTGGCGCCGAACCTCGCCTACTCTGACCCCGAAATGGCAGAGATTGCTCTGCGCAACATCGACCGCAGGGCCAAGCACAAGGTGACCCGCCCGGAAATCAAGGTCGGGGATATGGTTCGGATCAGGGTTAAGCCGATCGAAAGCAGGGGCTCCTACAGGGTCAACGAGTTAGCCTGGAGCGAAAAGGTATACAGGGTTGTCTCCGCCGAGAGCGGGGAGATGGGGGCGAGGTTTGGCTTGGAGGGGTGGCCGGAAAAGGTGGTGCACAGGGATCTCCGAAAAGTCCCCGAAAACTCAGCTCCCGAACCGCGGGGGTTGGAGGCTACAGAGAGGCCCCAGGCTCCCACCTCCTTTTTGACTGTGCCTCTACGTGTGCCTCTACGTCTCTACAACGTCTCCGACGCTCCTCAGCGTCGGGTTGGGGGCCCTCGTCGTCGTCATCGCCCCACCGCGCGCGCCATGTGATGCCAGCCTCAAACCAGCGCAGGGCAAGCTCTGCCCGCTGCAAGCGCGTGGCCGGGGTGCGAAGAGCCGTGAAGATTTGGCCCGCCTCTTCCGCGATTACCGCTGCGGGCTCGGTGTCTTCGAGCTTTCTCGCGAGGCGTCGGGCATCCAAGTCCGCGGCGCGCAGCTGCTCCTTGAGGAGCTCGATGCGGCGGCGCTGGTGCGAGCGCTCGGCCTTAAGCAGCGCATCCTCGCGAGGCCGCTTGTTGGGAGGCCGCTGGGTCGTCAGAGCAGCCGCAAGGCAGGGAGCGTCCGCCCGCGCGGCGGGCTTCTCCAGGAGCCATGCCTGCACGCACCGGAAGGCCTTGGAGGAAGTCATCTCTTTGAGCAGCTGCGGCGGGGTTTTTTTTTTGATCGAGCATGTGGGACCATTCGAGCATTTGGCGGGCTTTTTTTCTTTGCGCGAGTCCAAGCTCGTCAGTGCGTCCGCCTACGAAGATTTCTGTTCTCTTCCTCGAGGATCTCGACGCGGCGCTCCAGCGCCTCACGGCGCCAAGTCTCACGGTTGGCCTCATCCTCAGACAGAGCAGCCCGCTCCCGCACCATCTGCAGTTCCGCCAGATATCGCTCGCTGCGTTCGCAGAGCTGCTCCAGCGCCCCGAGGAGAGTCCCATGGCGCGCAGCTTCGGCGATGAGATCCTCTTCAAGGTACTCGATGCGGAGCCGGTAGTACAGGCGCTCGGCCTGGAGCAGCGCATCCTCGCGAGCCCGCGCGGGAGGTCGCTGGACCATCAGAGCGGCCGCAAGGTTGGCAACGTCCGCCTCCGCCCACACGGCGGGCTTCTCCAGGAGCCATGCCTGCACGCACCGGAAGGCCGCAGAGGAAGTCATCTCTTTGAGCAGCTGCGGCGGTTCGAAATCATCGAGAAAGCGAAACGAGAGCTCGGGATCTTTTTTTGCTCGCGCTCATCTGTGCGCTTGCGCGAGGATCTCACCGAGCTGCGCCACCCGCAGGCGGAGAATTCTGTTGCTGCGCTCCAGCTCTTCAACGCGCTCCCTGGCTCGCTTGCGATCTCTGTCGATGATATCGTTGAGGCCGCCCACCCGCCGGCGGAGATGTCTGTGCTCGCGCTCCAGCTCCCCGCAGCGCAGCATTTCATCGAGGAGCTCCTCATCGAGGCCCGCGATGCGAGCGCGCTGGTGCGAGCGCTCGGCCTCGAGCAGCGCGTCCTCGCGGGGCCGCTTGCGTAGCATGTCGCAGGGAGGCCGCTGGGCCATCAGAGCAGCCGCAATGAGGGAGCGTCCTCGTCCGCCCGCGCAGCGGGCTTCTCCAGGAGCCATGCCTGCGCGCACCGGAAGGCCGCTGAGGAAGTCATCTCTTTGAGCAGCTGCGGCGGTTCGAAATCATCGAGAAAGTGAGAAGGCGAGAAAACGAGAGCTCGGGATCTTTCTTTTTTTCAGGTTCCGACAGTCTACGCCCAGCAGCGGCTCAGCCGCAGCGGCAGTGTCGGAGCGGGCCCCAGAGGCTGGGGCCCCACGAGGAACTCCATCACGAGGTCGAAGGGCGCAGAGCCTGGCGGAGCGTAAGCGCCCAGCATCCGCAGCTGCTCCAGGTTGCGCCAGTGCCCCAGCAGCCGCGAGTTGTGAGCGTCGAGGCCGTAGACCTTGTCGTTGAAGGGCGAGAGGGACTTCTTCTCGACGGTCTCCACGGCGATCTCGTGCGCGCGGCTGCGCAGCTGCGCGTAGGTCGCCCTGCGCTCGCTGCCTTCCTCCAGCACCTCCCTGTACTCGAGATGCCGGACGTTGGTCACCGCCTTCTTGGGCACGCCCTTGATCTTGCGCTTCTCCTTGCGCGCGCCGTCGGGCTGGACCGTGAGGATGCTGTACATCTTGGAGCGCAGGCCCACGTGCTCCAGGATCCTGGCGGGGAAGGTCTCGTCGCCGAGCTTGCCCAGCTGGCCCATCACCTCGATGGCCTTGGCGCGCGCCGCTGCAGAGAGCGCGCTCAGGTCCCTCTCGGGGTCCTTGGACTTGCCGGCCACGTCGAAGAGGGCGGCGCCGTTCAGGTTCGCCTCGGCCATGGCGTGGAGCGGGTCCTGCAGCTCGAAGATCTGCACCTTCACGGAGTCGGTGTCCGTGAAGAGCAGCCTCATCTTCGGGAAGAGCCTCCTCATGTGGAGGTAGTAGGCCTTCTCCATCATGAGCTTGGAGAGCTGCAGCGTGCGGGCGCCGACTTGGGTGGGCACGCTCATGCAGGCCTTGCTGCGGTCCGTCTTGAGCGTCTCCACGAAGGCCTGGAACCCCTCCGAGTCGTTGATCTGGAGCTCGAAGTTCGTCACGGAGCTCTTGCCCACGGCCCGCTCGAACTTGGCCGGGTCCACGTAGGCGTTCGTGTTCCTGAACTTGTCGGGGTCCATGCAGCAGCGGCCGAAGATGGCGTTCTGGGTGAGCTTCACCACCTTCTCGGCGACCACGCTCCCCGCCGTCTTGAGCTGCCTCCGCTCGCTGTGCTTGAGCTCCATGAAGCCCGCCATGAAGGGGCTGCAGGCGAAGCGGTAGGCCCTGTGCAGCCTCCAGACCCTGGCGCCCAGCACGTCCGCAGGAACTTGAGCCGCTTGCCGTCCACGCCCTCCTCCACGTGCATGCCGAGGAAGGGCACGAGCTTCTCGCAGGGCGACGGGGAGAGGCCGAGGCGCTCCGCCATGTCCGCGGTGTGCGGCCCGCTCACCTCCTCGGCGTCGGACTCCCAGTTCAGGCTCGAGAGGCACGTCTCGTGCAGCCAGCTCAGCCTCGCTGCGTTGTCTTCGGGCAGGGCGACCGCCGCGCAGGGGCCGTTGGGCATGGGCAGCGTCATTGCGGCCGGGTACATGGCGTTGAAGTCCAAGTACGAGATCCAGCTGACGGGCTCCTCGGGGTTGTAGTCCTCCTCGCCCAGCTCGGGGTTGTTGGCTTGCGCGAAGGGCTGGAAGATGCAGCTCAGCCCGCCCATGACGGAGGCCCGCACGTCCCTGTAGGCCTGCTCGTCGGTGATGAGGTGAATGGGCGTCTCGCGGGCCGAGTGCCGCAGCATGGCATCCCAGGCGGCCCCGGGCAGCGTGACGTAGTGGATGGGGTCGAGCCCCGACTGCGCCCGGAAGGAGTCCCGGTAGCTCTCCATCACGTCCGCCAGGGCCAGGACGTCGGTGTGGAGGTAGCTGTCGTGGAACTCGCGGAAGGTCTCCCACCCCATGACGTTGGCGGTGTTCACGGCCAGCCGGTGGTCCTCTGCGCTCACCGCCTTCCCCGCCAGCACGCTGTCGTAGCAGTGCTGCTCCCACACCGCGGGCATCTCCCACGCCTCGGCGCCGCAGAAGTGCTAGAAGGGCATGGGCAGCTTGCGCAGGATGCAGTCCCACGCCTGCTCCAGGTCGCAGTGCGTCCGCCGCTGTTTGAGAGGCCGTCTTTGGGGCGGAGAGTCGGTCGGCGTGCGCAGCTGCAGTTCGGGGTGAAGCGAGGCCATCAGCGGGAAGAGCTCCGGCAGCCGCTTGTGGGTGCAGGCCCTGAGGTCGTCGATCATGCTGGCCAGGCTCGTGGGGAAGACGTTCATGCTGTCCACGAACCTCAGCGGGCCCCAGCTCATCTGCAGGCACTTCTCGCCCGACTTGCAGAGGTCTCGGAGGCAGAGGTGGCTGTAGTCGCCCTCCTTGATCGCGGCCTGCAGGGCGCACCAGCCGCTGAGGGGCCTTGGCGCGGCCTTGGCCTTGGCCTTGGGCTTTGGTGCGGCCTTTGGCGCGGCCTTGGCCATGGCCATGGGCCTCTCGGGCTCGCTGCCGCTGCCTTCTGCCTTGCTCTCGCTGCCCTCGTTGTCGCTGTCCTCGCCGAGCTCTTCGCGCGGCGCCCTGCTGACGGGAGAGCCCATCGTGGCGATGTAGCGCAGCAGGAAGTGGAAGTCGTAGCCGCCCCCGTTGTGAAAGACCACTGGGATGGTCTTGGGCGTCTGGGCCGCGATGTTGCAGGAGTGGCGCAGCGCCCCGAGATACTGCCCGGTGCCGTGGCAGTGGTGGAGCTTCTTCTCAGCGGTCTCGAAGGACGCGAGGCACTCCCTGCAGTGAGTGGCGGCCCTGTGCTCCAGCCTCCGCCGGGTCATGCTGACGGGCCGAGTTCGGCGTCTCCAGGTGAGGTAGTGGTCGGCCAGCTTGAGAAGGTCGTTCAGCATGGCACGGACGGCGTGGTACTTGTCGCTGTCCCGCTCGTGGTGCGTGAGCCTCAGCCTCAGCTCCTCGGGCGGCACGTTGCCGCAGCGCCCGACGGCGACGTAGCAGGAAGAAGCCGCGACGGTCTGGCGCGCCGGCTGCTGCTGCGCTACGTGGACCGTCGGGGCGGGCGTGCTGTAGACCTCGAGGTCCGCGTAGCACGTCAGGGGCGCGAGCTCTGCGGAGGCCTTGACCCTGTAGCGCAGCAGGCTCTTCTCGGGCCCGGGCAGCGGCACTTTCCGAGTGCGCTCGGCTATCTCTCGATAGCACTGGGTGGCGCGGTGGCGCTGCCACGAGGCCATGCACCTCGGGCACTTGTACTCCTTGCAGCCTCCGGCGTTGGTGGGCGTGGCTCCCAGGGTCAGCCCCCGCCTGCTGACCAGCGCCTGGAAGTTGTGGATCAGGCTGTAGTGGCCGCTGTGCAGGAGAAGCAGCACGGTGTGCCGGACGACGCCCGTGCCGCTCGGGGCGCGCTGCTGGAGGACGTGGTAGTACTCCAGCCCGTCCGTCCACAGGGTCTGCTGCCACACGAAGACGAAGACCTCCACCCGCCCGGCGTTGCGGAGCTCGAAGGCCTCGATGTCGTCGAAGTTCACGGGGCGGTCCGTCGGCAGGCCAGAGAAGTCCACCCCCGCGTCGGCCAGAGCGGGCTGCCTGCCCGGGGGGCGCGGTCCTCGGCGGCCGGCCAGCTCGGGGTAGAAGAAGGAGCCCGAGCAGCTTGTGGCCTTTGACCGCTGGTGCTTGTTGAGCCCCTCGACCCCGAGGCAGTGGGCGAGGACGCACCACATGAAGCAGCGGTGTCCTCGTTCTGAGGGTTCCAGATGGCCTTCTTCTTGGCCAGCGTCTCGGGCAGCTCCTTCCAGCAGCCTCCCCTCGTTGGGCGGCGGGGGCGCGGGCATGTCGGCCAGCTGCTGCGAGGGCGCGGTCAGCAGATACGCCGCCGTGATGCCCACGACGGTCCAGTCGGACTCGGGGAAGCGGGAGCGCTCGAGCGCCACCTCGAACTTCGTCCTGATGGCCGCCATCATGGTTCCGGCGCGGGCCGACGGAGACGCGGGCCTCCCGATCCACGGCGCCAGCCTGAGGAAGTAGTGCGTGAGCTCCACCCGGTCCTCGTCCTCATCGTTCGCAGCCGGGCGCGTCAGCAGGATCTGGAAGCTGACCTTCGCGAGGAAGGGCAGCCGAATTGCCAGCAGGTCTTGGAGCCGGTCCACCAGCAGCCGCATGGCGTCGATGGTGAAGACCTGCTGCCCAGGAAGAGGGCGCAGCCGCAGCTCGCGGGTCCAAGCGCCCCGCGCGGGCGCAGCTCTGTCACAGCGGCCTCGGCGCTAGGAGCGCGCGGCTCCTCCAGAGGCACCGCCCGGACGGCGCTGAGCCCCAGGCGGCCCCAGATGCGGTCAGTCAGCTCGGAGGTCATGGCGCGAATTGGTTTGAGCTGAATAAATTGCTTTCTATAGAAAAAATAATAAATATTCAGTCGGTCGGACGAGCGCGTCTTTTTTTCTGTCCGGGATTCTGTTCTGTCTGTACCGCATCACAGCGAGTCGGCGGTGCTGCCCTGCAGGTTCAGCGCAGTGAGGAGCTCTCTGGAGGCCTCGTCCAGCTCCTTGCGCGCCTTCTCAAGCCGCTCCAAGGCAGCGAGGGTTGCGCTCTTGGCAGCCAGCGAGACCGGCAGCCGCTCAGCGATCTTCTTGCTGACGAGCTGCTCCTCCACCTCGAAGAGCTCCCTCTCGATCTGGGTCAGCGTCGCGACATCGCGCGTGCGGATGCGGCGCTGCCTCAGGGCCTCGCGCTTCTCGCGGAGCGCTTCCATCGGCGCCCAGCTCTCCTCCTGGCGCTCCTCGGCCATGGCGGGTGTGCTGCGGGCCGCGCGCTGGTTCAAGCGCTTGCGAAGCTTAAGCTGCAGGTCTTGCGCCCGCTTCAGCATCTCCTTCCAGTCCAGGATGTCGATCTCCTCCGCCGGGAACCTGCCAGCAAGCCCATCTGCAATCAGCCGCTCCAGCACGGGCACTCCCCAAGCGAGCTCATCGTGCAGGCGGCTCACCTCCTCCCGAGAGGCTCCCCGCTTCAGCGCCTCGGCATCAGCGCAGGCCTCAGCTGCTCGCGGCGCTCCAGGACGTAGGTGGCCATTCTGATTTTTTTTTACTGAGCAAAAAAAGGCTGCGGCATCGGAAGAAATCACAGCGGGCACTCTCGAGAAGGTGGCTCCACACGCAGATCCGTGACCTCAAGGCTCAACCCGCACATGCCGCTCATCAACCACAAGCTGCGAGCTCTCAGCCTAACGCGCGCGGCGCAGTGAGCCAGCTCGGCGGGGCGGTACGCAAACGTGCCGCCGGCGTTCCAGAAGCGCGCGTGGGCCGGCAGCTTGGCTTTCAGCATCCAATCGCCGCCGCGCGATTGCCTCACAGAGGGCAGCAGCCGCTGGCGCACAGCCTCGGGCGTGAGCTTTGCGTCGAAGACGCGCTCGGATGCGGCCGCCAGCTGCTCGACCAGATCGGTCTCGGCCCGCTCCCAAAAGAGCCTCGCGCGCTCATCGGTTGCGAAGCTCACGCTGGGCCGCTGCCCCTCGGAGAAGGCCCTGGGCTCCCATGGGATTTCCAGCGAAGCTTCGCTCTGCCAAAACAGCGGTTCCAGGCACAAGAATTTGCCACCCTCAGCATTGGAGCGCACCTCGCCCATCTTCCACATGCTAGCCTGGCTCGTCATCCTTTTCTGTCTCCGATTAAAAAAAGATTGGTCCGAGCATGCGAAACTGCTTGACCCGCGCCCTTGCCTGTGCGTGCTTTGTTGTGCTGGTGGTAATTGTTAAACATGCCAAGACTGCTGGAGCTGTTTTGCGGCACAAAGTCGATTGGCCGAGCCTTCGAGGCGGCTGGGTGGGAGGTCGTCTCCCTGGACATCGTGTCGAAATTTGAGCCCACGATCCTGTGCGACATCCGGAGCTGGGACTACGCGCTGTTTCCGACGGGGCACTTTGACATGGTCTGGGCCAGCCCGGTCTGCACGGAGTACAGCCGAGCTCTGACGATGCGCCCTCGACGACTCGAGGAGGGCGACGCGCTGTGCTCAGAGCCCTCGAGATCATGGAGCATTTCGACCCGCTCATGTGGGTCATAGAGAATCCGGCCACCGGGCTGCTGAAGACCCGCCCGTTCATGGAGCGCCTACCCTGGGTGGACGTCACCTACTGCATGTTCGGGACTCCGTACAGGAAGCAGACCCGACTGTGGACCAACATGCGCTGGAGACCGAGCCGAGGGCTGTGCAGGAGCGGCAGTCGGTGCGACGCGTGGGAGGACGGGAGGCATCTGAGGGGCGCTCATGGGGGGCCTCGACTCATGGGGGGTCAGCGTGAGAGGGTCAGGGGGCAGTCGCGCGAGCTGCTTTATAGCATTCCTACGGCGCTGTGCGAGGAGATTGCGCGCGCGGCCACGGCAGAGCTTGCGGATCGGCTGAGCATTCCGGACTGAACCGAGGATCATTTCTTATAAGATTTTTTTAGGGTTGGCACAGGCTGGTGGCTTGGTAGAGAAATATGGCTTGGTAGAGTTGTCCACAGTGGTACCTGGGAATATAAGTCTGCTAGGTAGAGGCGCTCGCCGGGTTGGAGGTGGAAAGATCCGTCTCGGACCTGGGAATATAAGTCTCCTAGGTAGTGGCGCTCGCCGGGCTGGAGGCGGAAAGATCCGTCTCTCCACAATGATCCGTCTCTCCACAATGATCTGTCTCGGACCAGGATATGTTTTTTTTCATCAGAGGCGCTCGCCGGATTGGCGGTGGAAGATCTGTCTCGGACCTGGGAATATAAGTCTCCTAGGTAGTGGCGCTCACCGGGCTGGAGGCGGAAAGATCCGTCTCGGTTTCTTGCTCCCAGGAGAGGCGCTCACTGGGTTGGAGGCGGAAAGATCCGTCTCGGACCTGGGAATATAAGTCTCCTAGGTAGTAGCGCTCACCGGGCTGGAGGCTGGAAGATCCGTCTCGGACCTGGGAATATAAGTCTCCTAGGTAGTGGCGCTCACCGGGCTGGAGGCGGAAAGATCCGTCCAGGAGAGTCGCTCACCGGGTTGGAGGCGGAAAGATCCGTCTCGGACATGGGATTTAAAGTCTCTAGGTAGTGGCGCTCACCGGGTGGAGGCTGGAAGTCCGTCTCGGTGATTCAATTTTTCTTGCTCCCCAGGAGAGGGCAATTAAGTTCTGTCCTAGGTAGTGGGCGCTCACCGGGCTGGAGGCTGGATGATCGTCTCGGACCCTGGGGGTAAATATAAGTCTACCTAGGTAGTGGCGCTCACGGGCTGGAGGCGGATAGATCCGGTTCTCTCCACAATGATCCGTTCTCGAGATGATCCGTTCTCTCCCTACATTGAGCCTTCTCGGCCGAGATTCCGTCCTCTCTACAATGATCAGTCTCGCCGATGATACGTTTATCGTTCTCTCCACAATGATCCGTCTCGCCGATGATCCGTCTCTCCACAATGATCCGTCTCGCCGATGATCCGTCTCTCCACAATGATCCGTCTCGGGGATGATCCGTCTCTCCACAACGATCCGTCTCGGGGATTTCTTGCTCTCAGGAGTGGCGCTCACCGGGCTGGAGGCTAGAAGATCCGTCTCGGACCTGGGAATATAAGTCTTTTAAGGAGTGGCGCTCACCGGGCTGGAGGCTAGAAGATCCGTCTCGGACCTGGGAATATAAGTCTTTTAAGGAGTGGCGCTCACCGGGCTGGAGGCTGGAAGATCCGTCTCGGACCTGGGAATATAAGTCTTTTAAGGAGTGGCGCTCACCGGGCTGGAGGCTGGAAGATCCGTCTTGGGGATTCTTGCTCTCAAGGGAGAGGCGCTCTCCAGGGGAATGGAGACTAGAAGATCAGTTCTCGTGACTGGGAATTAAGTCTCTTTTCAAGGAGTGGCGCTCACCGGGCTGGAGGCTGGAAGATCCGTCTCGGGGATTTCTTGCTCTCAGGAGTGGCGCTCACCGAGTTGGAGGCCGGAAGATCCATCTCGGGGATCCTCGGCTCAAGGCAGAAAAAAGAATTCCCAAGGCACTCGCCAACGAAAATGATCCGCGCCCGGGCGGAATCGAGCCTGCGGTAGTCTCCAAGCTTCGGAGCTGCAGAGCCTCTTCCAATTGAGCTATGGATCCTTACTAGTCAAGCACGGAGACGCCTGTGCCAGAGAGCGTCACCAGCTGATAGGCTATCAGGTGGATGAACACATCCGTCATCGTGCCGTCGAGCGCCTTGAAGGTGAACCGAGCCAGGTCGCCCGAACGAGTGCTGACGCCACTGAGGGGCATCTTGGGCACTCGCTCCGTCGGGAAGCCCGCGATGAAGCTGTGGCGCAGGTAGCCAGCGCGGTCGATGTCGATGTTGCGCACCGTGTCGTCGTAGGTCCCCGCAAGGACCGAGAGGAAGTGGAAGTGCTCAGAGGCTCCCTTCATAGGATTGTGCGGGTACTGCAGGCTGCCCAGCTGCATCTGCGACTCCAGGAGACTGTCTTCCTGCCTGGCCGCTCCGATGGGGGCCACGTCCTGCCCCGGGTTGGCCAGCAGGTGGATCTTAGAGCCCGCGTCGTTGTCCCAAAAAGTCACGAACGCTCCCATGAGTTTCGTGAAGGCGCGCGCCACGGTGACGTTGTGCTCCGCCACGCCCGGAGGCACCGTGGACTGCTGCGTGTGCACCGTGGGGTAGCTGAACACGAGCGACCTTCCTGAGAGGAGCACCCGGTTGAAGGACTCTACCAGCGCAGAGTCCAGGACGACCTGGGAGGCAAGAACTCGGACGTTCTGGATCTCGAAATCGGTGCTCAGCGTGGCTCCCGCCGGGTGCGCCCCGGCGTTCTCAGACCACAGCGCAGTCGTGGCGTCCGCAAACTCGATCTCTATCACCAGGTTCAGCTGCGGCGGCAGCATCTTCCCGCAGCGCAGGATGCCGACCATGGTGGGGCGCAGCAGCACGTCCGCGTAGCCGCTTTGGTGCACCGCTCGGGGCGTCCGAGAGTTGTTCACCTCGTCGAAGCCCTCCACGGCCTTGTTCTGGTTGTACTCGCGACCGTTCAGCAGGTCATGCACGGCCACGGTGTGGCCGTAGTAGTTAATGTCGTCGCAGCGCTGGCCGTTGGCGAAGACCTGGATCCTCTGGATGAAACAGGCTGGGTTCGGAGTGGCAGGCGCCAGCGGGTTGGTGGCGTCCGTGTTTCTGACTCTGAAGGCGATCTTGATCGACTCGGGGTCGATGAACGAGGAGCCGCTTGTCAGCGGAATGCGGCAGACCCTCGAGGTGGCGGGGGAGAAGGAGCTCAGCGAGCTGGGGAAATACTGCACGTCGTGGCGTGCGGTCACGTAGTTGGTGTTGCTGGTTTTCAGCTTGTAGTCCAGGCTCTGCATCAACTCATCCTGTGCTCCGGCTGTGACTACCTCCATGCTTCTTTACATGTAGTGCAACACTCATTTTTGTTCGTACGGGGAGAGTAGGCCGCCTCGATGTCTCGGCCAGCTGGTCGTAGCTCGGCGGAGGCAGGCGGCTCTGGCGCGACTGCCCCGAGCTGCGGGAGCTTGCCCGGGAGTTCGGCTGGGACTGAGGCAGAGTCACGGGGTTCAGGCCCCAGGAGAAGGGGCGGGGCGTGTGATTGGTCTGCGCCTGGACTCGGAAGCCAGGTGCGGCTGCTTGCGGGGCTGCCCGAAGTGCTGCTGCCGGTGCGCAGCGTGAAGTGCTGGGGCTGCGTGGCGTCGTTCATGCCGTTGGCGGACCGGACGTCCTGCACGGCCGCGTCCTCGCTGCCCTGCTGAGGCCGGAAGAGCGTGTTCTCCAGCACCCAGCCCCTGCCGCGGGCCAGGCCGTAGGCTGCGCCGCCTGCGAGTCCCACAGCCAACCCTGCCGTCGCCGCTGCGCCAACTTTTGTCGTGGCAGCCATCGCTCCAGCAACCTCTCCCGCCGTGGGCGCCAAAGCAGCGGCCCCTTCTGCCAGGCTTTGCAGGTACCCAAAGGCTCCGCCCACGCCCTCGGCGGCCTCTCCCTCCTCTGCGGCCACAGCTGCCGTCTCCTCTATGGCCTGCGCTGCGCCGCGCTCCACCTCCTGCGCGCGCTGGCCCGCCTCGTCCAGGAGGCGCTCTACGTCGTCGGGTCGGCCTATGATCTGCGGTGGTGGCTGCGGCTGCGGCCCTGGGCGGGGCAATACGTTTAGGCGGACGTACTCAGCTGCGTCCTGGGGGAGCTGGGAGCGGAAGGCCTGCACCGCCGCGAGCCCTGCTGCTCCTGCGCCCACCAGGTCCGCTGCTGCCTGCGCTCCGTCGGCCGCGCTGCGCAGACGGCCCGTGATGGAGGGCGGGCCCTGGCCGTTGTTCGTCAGCGCGTCCGCCTCTGGGTCTCCTGCCAGGTCGTCCTCGCCGAAGCGGTTTCCTCCGCCTTGGCGCATCCGGGCCAAGTCCTCGTCCGTGGCCTCGGCGGGAGTGCGGAAGCCTTCCTCTGGAATCGCCCTCAGGGGCGTGTGCTGCAGAGGCTGCGGGTTGGGGTCCTCGCTGGACTGCACGAAATCGTCCAAGTAGAAGTGGCTCGTGACGAACGTGGTGGCCTTGCGGTCCGGCTGGTCCAAGGGCAGCGGCTCATTCCGCTCCAGGTAGCCCACAACCTGCTCGAAGCGCGGGCGCTGATTGAAGCCGTGGGACCGAAGCGTCTTCATTTTACGGTTGCGCAACTTCGCCCGCTGCGCGTTCCACGCCCCTGCGCTCGGCGCGCGCGTAGCGCAGCTGAGGGACCTGGCGGTGCACGGCCTCCGTCAGCCGGCTCACGTCGTCCAGGTGCCGCTGCCCCTCTTGGGCTAGCCGGCGTTCCCCTAGCCAGGCGTTGAAGGCCTGCGCCTCCTCCAGCTCTCGCTGGCGCTTCAGCAGCAGCGGCTGCAGGTCGTAGCTGGGGTACGTTTTGCGAAACCACCGGAGCATCTGCGGCTCGTTGCGAGGTTCCAGGGACATCATCTTGCTCTTTACACCAGTACGCTAGCTCCCGCCGTCAGCCGGTCGTACGCCGACTGCCTCTCCAGCATGCGCATGGCGCGCTCGCTCGGTTGAGGCGCTTCTACAGGCTCGGGCCGTACCTCCTCGGGCCGCACCTCTCTGTGTATCTCGGGCTCGGGCTGTACCTCGGGCTCTAACTGTTGTGGCTCGGGCTTGGGCGCTGCCTTGGGCACTGCCTTGGGCTTAGGAGCTGGCGCGGCAACTGCCTTGGGCGCAGCCTTGGGCGCTGCCTTGGGTGCTGCCTTGGGCACGGGCGCTGCCTTGGGCGCAGCCTTGGGTGCTGCCTTGGCCTTGGGTGCTGCCTTGGCCACGGGTGCTGCCTTGGCCGCGGGTGCTGCCTTGGCCACGGGTGCTGCCTTGGGTGCAGCCTTGGGCGCCGTCTTGGGCTTTGTGGGAAATCTCACCCTCTTGGGACGGAAAGGGGAGTCCGCCTCATACGCCGGCTCCGTGGGCAGGTCGTCGATCATTTTTTTTCTCTTCGCCAGGTCGTCGATCATTTTTTTGCTCTTCGGCAGGGGCAGCTCGGGCGGCTTCGGCTTGTTTTTGCTGCCCGGGGGCCTGCCTCTAGGCCTTGGCGCCGGTTGCGCTTGCTTCATCGGTTTTTTTTAATAGAAAATATTTTTTAAAAAGACCTTCGGGGGATTAGACGTGATCCAAAAACAGCACGAAGGACAAGGACGAGCCCCGCAGTCGGACGACTTGGCCTTCCAGGTCTGTCAGCCGGAAGCGCAGGTGTCTCAGGGTGATGGGGCCCCTAACAGCCATGAAGTGCCCGTCATCGGAGCCGGTCTCCACGATGGTGCCCGCGCCGCTCTTCAGCGTTATCTTGGACAGGATGTCGTCCCCCAGATTGCCCAGCACGCGGCTGGCGTTGGCCAGCTGGGGGCAGCGCAGGTAGACCTCGTTGTATGCCATCATCCTCACGAACTCAAAGACCTGCTGCCCGCCGGAGACGAAGCTGGGGCCTAGCATGTGATTGATGCTGAAGGGCTTGGATGGCGAGGCGGCCGGTGAGGTGGGGTAGTCCGCTGCGGCTGGGAACTGCTGCTGCAGCTCCAGATCGTTCAGAATGAGCCGGTTGCCGTCGTAGGCTACGCTCAGGCTGTTCGTGGTTTCGCTATACGTGGCAGTAGCGAAGTTGGAGCTGATCCAGGCTGCCAGCCGGGAGCCCGTGTAGGCGCCTTCCGGAAGGAGCGCCCAATTCAGCGTGCCGAGCGCGGCGTCCACCCAGTAGAGGTAGCGACCGCGATCAGTCGACAAAAAGCTGTCGGCGATTCTGATCTTATAGACGGCCAGCCTGGCGTGGCTCTGCAAGTGCAGGGACTCTCCCAGGTCTACCTCGAAGTCGCTGTCCGAGCCGGCTACCCTCTTGCGGCTGTCCACGTAGATAGTGGTCATCCTTTTCCATAGGAGGCCACCTGTTCGACGGATGATGGGCGACTGGACTGCTGCGACGGAGGTGCAGCAGGAGATGTTCTCACACCTCGCGTTGATCAGCGTGGAGCTGGCGAACAGCTTCTGGCCCAGGAAGCTGAGCGCCGCTCCCATCGGCTTCTTTTTCCAGTGCGAAACGCTCTTCAAAGCGTAAGTAGAACATTTCGCTCTTTGGCTTCAGATAGTAGACGAAGAGGAAGCTATAGGGTTCTCGGGTCGCCTGCTCGTAGATCCTGTGCAGCTTGTCCTTCGGCAGCAGGGCGCTGAGCTCTTCGATGACGGCCTCCAGCTCGTGCTGGTTGCACAGCCTCCAGCAGCAGAGAAATTGCATGTTCACCCGCACGGCTGCGCTGATGAGCCTCAGCTTCTGGGAGCTCACCCAGGTGCTGATTTGAAGGTGCCGACCGCGGATGAAGAGCGTATCCAGGGCGCCGTGAGGTTTGTGGAGCTGCGGGCTATCTGCGAAGTCGTCGCAGATTATCAGCACCTGATACAGCTTCTTCATCTCCAACTTCTTGGACGTCTCGGTGATCTTGCGCTGCCTCTGGATGATGTCCCGCAGCGCTGCCTCGTCCCACTCGTCGTAGTAGGCCCTCTCCCGTTCGGTATTCACCCCCAGGTCCTCCTCTATGTACTTCTTGACGGGGATCCAGCCATCGTCGATCCCAATCGAAGGACTGAAGATATAGATTTTCTCGAAGACACCGCGGTATTGCTCCAGAATCAGGCTGATCAGAGCCACGGTTTTGCCGGACTTGCTGGGGCCGAGGAAAATGCCCGTGCATGGGACCAGGGGCACCACGGGGTCCGAGGATTGTTTGCTGCTGTATTCTGGCGTGGGGAATACCTTGATCTTCCCCATGACTTTGTTCCTTTGCCTTACTTGCCAAATTCGAAGCCCAGCGCGGCGGTGCGTTCATCCAGCTGGCCTCCGGTGGTCTCTGCCGCGGCGGGCGGGCTGGCGCCTGTGGGTTTTAAACAACTCACAGCTACACAGCTGCCTCTATTCTGGCGCGTTCATTCGCGTCGCCGCTTGCCGTGGTGTGTAAGAAAACACACCAAGAGTGTTCAGCGATGGTACCTGTGCGCCGGCCTGTGAAGAAGTGCCCGCACGGGCGGCGGCGGGCTGTGTGTCGCGATTGCGGCGGGTCGTCGGTCTGCGAGCACGGGCGTCAGCGGGCTCTGTGCCGCGACTGCGGCGGGTCGTCCTTCTGCGAGCACGGGCGACAGCGACGTCAGTGCCGCGACTGCGGCGGGTCGTCCTTCTGCGAGCACGGGCGGCGGCGGGCTGTGTGCCGCGACTGCGGCGGGTCGTCGGTCTGCGAGCACGGGCGTCAGCGGGCTGATTGCCGCGACTGCGGCGGGTCGTCCTTCTGCGAGCATGGGCGGCGGCGGTGCCAGTGCCGCGACTGCGGCGGGTCGTCCTTCTGCGAGCATGGGCGGCAGCGGGCTGAGTGCCGCGACTGCGGCGGGTCGTCGGTCTGCGAGCGTGGGCGACTGCGGTACCAGTGCCGCGACTGCGGCGGGTCGTCGGTCTGCGAGCATGGGCGACTGCGACCTCATTGTCGCGACTGCGCCGGGGCGTCCGTCTGTCAGCACAGGCGACAGCGGGTACACTGCCGCGACTGCACGAATTTTGTGTGTCAAATCCAGGGCTGTCCTCGGCAAGATCTCTCGTTTGCCGGAGCGCCGAGCCTGCTGCGACACATGCGAACGAAGCACGGCGACAACCCGCGTGCTGTGACCAAGAGTAAGGAGCTTGAGGTGCACCAGGCACTCCGCGACGCGCAGATCACCTTCGAGTACCAGCACTACCTGCCCTTCCGCGGCTGCGGGTTGGAGTCGGAGACGGCCCACGCCTTCGCGGACTTTGCCCTGGCGACTCCGTGGGGCTACGTCCTGCTGGAGGTTGACAAGGAACAGCATAAGGCTTACGACCCCAGCTGCGACGTGCGCAGGGACTTTGACATGGCCGCCAGCGTGGCGCTTGGCAGCGGGCACAAACTGCTGGTGCTGCGCTACAACCCGGACGCCTTCAAGATCGCCGGCGTGACGCGGCGGACCACCAAGAAGGAGCGCCACGCACAGCTGATCCGCCTGCTGGGCGAGCTGTTGGCGCGCGAGCCGGAGGCGCCTTTCACCCGCCTCTTTCTCTTCTACGACCGGGCCGCGGAGAACAACGCGCTGCCCTGCGTGGCGGAGCACCCGTGCGCGCCGTGTCCCGCTGCGCATGATAGTCCCCAGAGACTAAAAGGCTGGCATGCGACTGAAGTACATGGGAAGTAAATCCTGGTTAGCTCCTCACGTGGACCGGCTGCTGGGGGACGTCGCTGTGCTTCACTCTCCCTTCTTCGGTTCTGGAAAGCTGGAGTACTACCTCGCCGCCCGGCGTCCGGCCCTGGCGGTGCGTGGTGTCGACGCCTTTGAGCCCGTCGCAAACCTGCACCGCTGTTACTTGAAGCAAGACCCGGTCTTCCTGCGCTCCTTGCTGCGCCTGGCGGGGCGCAAAGTAGACAGGCGCTTCTACTTCAGTCACCTCCTGCCGGGCACTCAGAGAGGCCGCGCCGGGCGCCGGGCAGCCTGCTCGTACGTCCTGCTGCGCAACAGCTTCTCGGGAAAGTGGGGCTCCTTCACACAGCAGCGCCCGCTGGCGCTGAGCAGCGTGCGGCGTCTGCAGCGGCCGCCGACAAATGTGACCGTGCGGCACCAGGACGCACTGGGCTATCTACGCGCTCTGCCCAGCCAAGCGCCGCGGCATTGTATCTACGCCGACCCTCCCTACATCTTCCCAGGCCGCAGCATGAACTACTATGGCACGAGGAGGCGGGGGCATGACCTGGCCTTCCACTCGGAGCTCCGAGACGCTCTCTTCGCAAGCGGCCTGCCCTTCCTTGTGAGCATCAATGACGTGCCTGAAGCCTGGGAGCTCTACAGCAGAGCGGCTCCATCACGAGGCTGTGCTCTGGCAAGAACGGCTCCAAGCCAGAGCTGCTGGTAGTGCACCGGGGCAGTGGCGCAGGAATGGCCGGAGCAATCCTGTTGCCGCAGCAGGATTGAGGCAGCAATCCTGTGCCCAACACAGGATTGCCAGGGCCGCACCAGGCCCGCACCAGGCGCCAATCCGACTTCGGTATGGAGCGAGGTCGGATTTCCGACTTCGCTTTTCCAAGCCTTTTGCGCACTTTTTGGCCCCAAAGAGAGCGGTGACGAAGCGGTGACATCGCGGCGAGACCGTTTTTGGGCCAAAAAGCGCCGTTTTGGACAGGTAACGAGAGCCCATGGTGAGATGGCTTAGGCGTTGCTCTCCGTAGCGACGTTTCGGAGGTTCGATTCCTCCCCGGGACCTCGGCGGGCTGACGTGTTAGAGACCGGTGACATCGGCGGTGACGAGTTCAGCGGGCTGACGCGTTACGTGGAAGAACCTCGGCAGGCTGACGTGTTACTCGGGAGCACCTCGGCGGGCTGCCCGTCAGACGCTGGCTGACTCTGGGCTGTGCCTCGGCTGACGTGTTAGAGACCGGTGACTTCGGCGGTGACAAGCTCAGCGGGCTGGAATTCGCAGGTTTTTCGAGGCAGAATACGGATTTCGGAGCATGGCGAACACCTGAGCCGGTTTTCGGAGGAAAACGAGCGAATTTGGAGGCCCAGGCAGCACTTTTGACGCCGGACACGAAAAAACGCACTTTTCGGAGTTCGCCGTTTTCAGCGCTTTTTGCACCAAAAACGGAGTGGTGACAAAGACCGGTGACATCGGAAAAACGTTCAGCGGGTTGAAGAATTTGGCTGTTTTGCAGGGTTTTGGGGCCCAAAAACGAAAATAATTAGGTTACTATAGGCCCCCTTTCCTTACTACTGCTATCCCGGACGAGTGCACAGAGCAGGTCGTCCACGAGAAAGGCCTTGTGCGGTTTCCAGGCTAGCAACCTCTTGACGAAGCAAGAAGGCGCCGGTGCGCTGCCACCAGAAGGCCGAGAAACGCGGCCCCCAAATGGCACACCCTGCAGTGGTAGAGCTTCCCTTGAAAGGCAAAGAGAAGAAGGACATGTTCCTCCGGGCGGACCTGCACTTGTTTGTGTGGCATCTGGTATTGACCTGGCACACGGTGCTATCTAAGACAAGGCGAGGTTCTTTGCCTTTGGCGAACACGACATTAAGCTTGCCCACAACAACGCCTAAGGGCCATTTTTCCCGAGCGTCGGCTATGCTAAGGCTGGTTTTTCAACAATCCAGTTGTTAGCAATTTCCTTGCGCAGCAAACCTTGCACGGTTTCTGGCTCGTCTTCGGCCATCTTCCAGTTGCCTTCACAAATTTCCAGATCCGGCTGCGGCATGGAGTCTGGCTTCTTTGCTGGCCATTGAAGGCTTGGAGGCAAGGCTGATACGGCTCCTGTCGGCGCTCCAAGATTTGGCCAGGGCATGCAGCAGGTGGAGTCGGTATGGCTGTCCTGCTTCGGGGCTCATATCTGAAGGTAACGCGGTATACGCTAGAGTTGCCGCTTCGAGGGCGAGAGTGGGCAGTCCGAGGAACCGCTGTTGACGTGTGCCAGGATACGTGGCACGAGTTTGCGCTCATGCATCCAGTGCAGCCAGGGCCAGGCGACTGCCTGCAAAGGTGCTCGGGGGAGACACCAATCTGCTGAGGAGTGCATTCCTGCTCCATCACAGGTGGGGGAGCCTGCAAGGCGCCAAAGTGACGGTGCTAGGGTTAGAGTGTAGCAGCCGGAGCCTTTCATTGAGGTATACCCCTTTCCTTCACCCCTGCAACACTCTGATGCTTGTGGGGGTGATTGCCTGTACCTTCGAACTGTTGCTGCCGAATGCCCATGACTTAGCGAATGCTTTGTCGTGCATGCAGGCGTCTACCCACACCAGGGCACACTGGTGATCGCGCAGCATTTGGAAGTTGGCCTCTTCCAACCAGGACATGGCTCGACGCCCCCTTTGAAGACCACTGCTCTGAACAGTTGTGGATGGTTTTGCTATCCAGCAATTTTTTACGCTGTGTGGGCGAAAGGCCGGGGGCTCGTCCATGTGCTGCGGCGTTCTCAAGGCTTTGGGCCCGCGCGGGCGAAGTTTGAGTCTGAAGTACTCTTTGCAAGGCGGGGCAAGCGTGATCAGGGCCACGATTCCTGACCAGCAGAGTCTGAGGAGCGCCTCGAAGACGCTGTCATCCAGGATGTTGTGCGCTGCATCACCATCGAGGTCAAAAGGCTCAAAGCAGTCAAGGCCGAGGCTAATTGCGGCTGACGTCACTGGGTGCAGTCTACCTGCAAACACGTCCAAAAAAGAGTCGCTTGGAGGCTGGGTGCAAGTGCGAGTCCGATGAGCTTGCCTGTGGGGGCGCATGTGGCGCAGGCTCAGGGCTGGGTTTGCTATGGTGTGTGCAGGCAAGGCTGGCGTCAGGGCTGTTCGCCCTGGCCCCTGCGAGGGTGAGCGCGGTTCATGAGTCCCGTCGTGGGGCAAGGCCGGCGGAGGCATGGCTGCCCGATCCTGTGCCGGTCCAAGATCTATTTGGTCCATTGCGGGGCAACCTACTATGGCACACACGTGGGCGAAAGGGCAGTGGTCATTAGTGCAGCTGCCTGTCTGGTAACGCCGGCAAACCTCTCTACCTTTATATGTAGTGCGCCAATCTGCCTTGGGCTTTGGCGAAGAGGCTCCTTTGGATTTGCCCTTGCCTTTCTTGGCGGGGCGTGAAGGCATGCGGGTCGGTTTAAGGTCGCGCTTGGGTGCCCTTTGTCTTGGTGTTGCCGGGCGTGGAGGTGCTGGCACGGATGGCTTGGATATTTTGGGGCGCAATTGTAGAAGGCTGCGCGCATCGTTTCTCATGTGCGTCAGTTCGTACAAGGCATCATCCAGGGACCATTGCTGCCCCAGAAGGTCGGATATGGCTGCCCAGAGCTTGCGATCGGCCGACAGAAGCTTGATTATTCACTGTGCGAAGGCCTAGGTTCGGATCTGGCTGTGTGAGACACAAATCGGCTATCTTCTTGTCGAAGGCCTTGAGGTTGGACAGCGCTGCTTGGCACAGGGCTAGGGCATTGCGAAACACTGTCTGGATACGGGTGAGCCACCCCGCTGCCAGCGAGTGGTGCTCCACAGAGACCTCTGGCGTGTCGTCGAAAAAGGCCTGGCTCAGGAGCTGCAACTCCAAGCGGACCGCTCGGGCTGACTTTGCTTCCATGCGCTCCTGGTATTGCCGTGATGAAAGGCGATATTGCCAGGGCACCCACTTCAGGGATTGTCCGGGCTTCAGGCCCTCGCGTCCAGCAGCTCGCCTGGGTAGTTGGATTTGAAGGTTGTATATGAGGCTTGACACGCGTTCGGATGTGAGCTTGGGCGGCAAATGCTCTGCCCAAGATGCGAGTTGATTGGGCTGCATGCATGGCGATCCGGAACTGGCGGCTGGTTCGGGAGGCTCAGAGCGCAGGCTGAGCCGATGGCATTCGGCTAGGGCTTTCCTAAGGCGCGCGGCTGCCACACTAGATTCTGGATCTTCTATGTTGTTGGCTGTCCAGAAGTCCCTGGCAGACAGTATGAAAGGCTGCAAGTCCGCAATGCTGGGGAAGGCAAAGGCGAAGCGACGGGCAGTCGAAACCTCTGGCCAAAACGAGGTCCCGCAGGCTGGCTTCTGTCAGGACGTCCTGTAGCCGATCACGATCCATGTGCATCAGTAACGAATGCTTGAGGGCGGTTTGAGCGGTAAAAAAGGAAAGCTGCGAATGTGTACAGTCAGTGCAGATGGCAACACTGGACTGGCACCTGAGCACTGCTGAGTTGCCGACCTCGAAAAAGGCGTACCTAAGTGATCGACCCGCGTGCAGTCTCGGTGGTGCTGTGCGAGTCAAGGCGGCGCATGAGCGTTGATTTTAGCACAGCACGGCCACACACGCCTTGCGTTTGCAGAGCTGCATGTCAGGGTGAATCTGATGCACCGGGTACGAGCAATGCTTGAGGTGCAAGCCACAGGATGTCTGTACTGAATTGTTGTGAGTGCACTGCACGGCATGCACGGATCCCCAGGGCACCAGGCGGACGCCAATGGAGTCGACGGCAGGGGTTGGCTCTTGTGTGCAAGGCGAGAGAGTTGGCGAGCCCACCGGCTCCTCTGGTGGCTCTTCGTCGGACTCGGTTTCTGAGGATTCCAAGGCGGCTCTTGCCACGGCAAGAGCTTCCTCATCTGCATCCAGGGCTGTAGACAGGTGATACAGGAATCTTGTCAGGCTGGGCGGGAGGGTTTGGGTTCCACGGTTGGGCGCTGACCCCCCCGAGCCATCGGTCGAGGTGGTCTCCAGCCCCTGCGTATGGCGGAGCTGAGCTCTGACTGCACCCACAAGGCTTCTATGGTGTCATCCCTGCTGTATAGCAGTGCGGACGAAAGGCGATGGTGTCCTTGAAGCTTTCTGCTCTTCTGGCAGGCGTAGCTGCGCAGCTGCACTGAGTAAGGCGCATTTAAGGCTGTGAAGGGTGAACGAAGATGCCTCATGCTGGGTAACCAGCTGACCTCCTTCCGATTTCCACGGCAACTGTATGGCCCAACGAAGTGCCTGCAAATAGGACATCGGGCGTGAAAGGCTGGGGCATGTGTGAGATTCCAGGTTTGGAATGCAGGGCAAAATGAAATCTTTCGGAGTGGGTGGCGTCAAGGGCTTGACTCAGCAGGGCCAGCCACTTCACTAGCCAGGATGTGCTGATATCCTCACCCCGGAAACCGAAAGGCAAGCATGCAAAGGGCTGTCCTTGGCAGGTTGTTTTGGTGGCCCAACATAGGCCCCTGAGTGCCTGTGCAGACAGTGAAAGAGCGGAGGGCTTGATTCTCTCGCCAAATCTTAGGCTGCAATGGGCGCACAGAAGCAGGGCACCTAGTAGCAGGCCCACAGCGGGCGTGCAAGCGGGGGACACTATGTGTTCCTCCCAGGCTGCAAGAATGGCCAGTGGCAAGGGCAAGGCCTCCCGTCGATCGTGTGGTTTGGGGTTGTAGGCGAAAGACTTGATTAAGGGGCTGCTCATCAAGTCTAACAGGCTGGATATTTGCCCAATGCGTGCAAACCAAGACAGTGCCTTGCTCATCATGACGGCACTGCATTTAAGTGCTGTGCGGTCCTCTGCCTGGGACACATGGCAGCCTGCGATGAAGTCTGAAAGGTGGGCCAGGGTAAGGCTCAGCAAATCACCCACGCACTGATGTACAAAGGCGAGAAAAAGGCGGATGGCACGGAGGTACTGCGACAATGTGCCCCCCGAAAATTTTCGCAGTGACGCTTCAACAAGAATCTGAGGGTGCTGCGAGGCTTCCAGGGCTTGCGCCAGCTTACTGCTAGCGACGCAGGATTTGAGTATCAAAACCCATTCGGCCGTACACTTGTCCTTCAGTGTGGCCTGCAGCTGGGCAGTGGAGGAGGGCTCAGCTGGACGGGTTGGGCCATACGGCCTGGGCATTGTAGGCCTGGCGCCGAACACGCGGCGCGAGGGCAACACTGTGGGTGGTGGGCTGAGCAGGGATCGAATCTGATCTGTGCGTTCCTGGCTGAAGTGAGACTGCAAGGCTAGACTGCGTAACCAAGGCCTGCAGGGCGGCTTGGGCAGGGGGCAGGAAACAGGGTCTACCCAGGACCTTAGTCGGATGCACTCTGGCACAGGGCACCCTGGTCTTAGATTAGCTATTGAAGGCCTAGGGCAATGAGGAAGTGTTGCATGGCTCCGCAGTTCAAAGCGGAGATCGCTCACAGAGGCGCGCAATGGGTAAGGCCTGGACCGATTGCCGTGATCCTTGCCTGAGGGCCAGCTAAGCTCTGGGTGGGCCTTGGCAGTCGTTCCTGGCGATATGAAGTCAGAGGCGGTAGTCGGGCGTACGTCTGGAGGGCCTGACCGCTGGTTTGGGCATAGGGCAGGGCAGTCTGCATCCATCTCGTCGGAAAGGCCATCGGGGGAGAATGAAAACGCTCGCCCCCAAAACTGTTTGTTGCGATAAGGCATCGAGCCTAACTGCAGCGCTGGTCAAGATCAAGGAAAATGCACTAGCGATGCATCTGAGGTGTTGACTCGAAGGCTGGCAGTGTACCTGCGCCATTGCAGAATTACTATGAGTCTGCAATGTTAGGGCGGAGTACAACAAGGCCAGGCCGTTTTCTTGCATCTGCTGCATGCGGAGCGGGTTGCAAGGAGGGCCAACGCACTGTGCAGGTGGCTCGGGTAAGGCGATGGGTAGCAAACAAGGCTAATGCGTACAAAGGACAGCAAGTATGCAACATAAACATGCACAGAGCGCACTGTGCAGCCCTCCTAAAGCTGAGTTGTGCGTGCATGCACAGGGCAAGGCATCAATACATGGCCGCGTTGGGCTGCATGGACTCATAGCACCGGCTGCAACAGTGCGAAGTGTGCGTGTCCTCAACCAAAGGCATCCGGTCATTGATGATGCGGCCGCAGGCGGAGTGGAAGGGACAGGGCGATGATGCACAAGGCAATGTGCAGCACACGCGGGACTGGTCGTCCAGGTACCAGGCTTTGCCGCCCCCACTCGCGCTGCCTTCACAGTGCAGGGCAGTCGCATGGCCGGAATTTGCGCACACTGCTCCAGTTGGGCTATGGCGCGTGTGTTCTCCTGCGGCTGGGAGGGCTTTGGCCAGGGCTGCCGCTCATTGCGTTTCCAGCAGGAGTCAATGCTGAAGGCGTGATGGTCTTCGTCAATGCGCGTAGCGCGCGTGGGAGGGCAACCGAAAGGCAAGTCATAGAAGTTCATCCACCAGCTGCCGTCCCACGCGTACAAAGGCGTGTCCGGTGCAAGGCCCAAGTGCTGCAGGTCAGGCTTGGGTTCGTGGCGGAGGAAGGCTGAGGAGGCCAGTCGCAAGGCGGGTTCAAGGCTGCTTTGGGTGGGGGCCCGGGCGGAGGCCTCTGCGGCTCCGAAGGCAAAGGCCTTGGCTTGGGAGCCGCCTGGAGGATCACCTCAGGCTTAGCCGGCAAGCGCATCGTCCGGCAAAGCTGGAGCGTCCGGCCATTGCGTGCTGGGCGGCGAAGGGCGAGGCTTTGGAGCCTCAGTTGAGGCAGTCTCGGGCTTGGCCGGCAATGCGTCCTGGGCAGGCACTGGTGCAGGCGTAGAGTCTGCCGGCGGCAGCTCTGGTGCGAGCTGGACGGTGAAGGCTTTTCGTCTTTATCGCAGGGCTGATACAAGAAATTCTCTGCCCTGGCAGGGTCGAGGAGCGGCGCCAAGCACGGCTCTTCAGTGCAAGGCTCAGGCAGGTCTTGAGTAGACGCCCCTTCGGGCGGCAGTGTTGAGGACTCATCCGTGGGCCTCTGGCACTGACATGGCTGCAAAAGCACAAGTCTGATGTTGCAAAACGGATGTGCGCGCGGCAAAAATGCTTGGGGCACGTGATGACAAGGCTGCTGGAGAGCAAGAGTAGTGCCCCATCATGTGAGGGCGTGGTACGCAAAGGCCGCCCAGTGCTGTACAGAGTCCAAAACGCATGACAATGCACGAGTGCCCTCGATCAGGGTGAGGGCCACAAGGCAAACGGCAATGATGTGGCAGAAGAGCTTAATGCGCAAAAGGACTGTGTAGAACTCGTCGAGCATGAGGATTGCTAGTGCTTGCACTCGCGGCGTTATACGGGTGCCCTTAACTGTTGAGTTGCAGCTTGAGGCTCAAACCTTTCCTTTCCTTCCAATTTCAGGGCCTTAGATTTTCTTCCACGGATTTTGCCTGTTTTGTGAGTTGAATTTCCGCAGCCTTTTCTTCACTGCTCACGTCCGTGCTCAGGTGCATGTTTGTCAGGCCCTTAAGGTGACTTGGCTTTGCCCCCCCCTTTCTTTTTCCGGGGCTGTTTTCCCTTGTGCGTGTGCTTCGCGTCCCGCCAGGTCCCCGACTTCACTTTCCGCTCGGGCCTTGGAACTCAGTGCACAGTTCCTTTCTTTTTCGTGGCCTTGCCTGGCAGTTTCGTCTCGCCCGCTCCCTGAAACCCGCCTTTGCTTTGTCAGGCCCCGTTGTGTCAGGTTCCCAAGGTCCGGTTCCAGTTTCTCAGTGCCCCTCGCTCCGCCCTCAGGTTGCCTCTGCCTCTGTTCATTGCCGCCAGGTATCCGTCCGCACCCCAGCCTCAGCCTGTGCTCGGTCTCAGCTTTGCTTGCGTCAGCCACCACATGCCTTCCCTTTAGCCCTTGGCTCCGCATTCAGTCTTCAGTTCAGCCCCCTTTTCGTGTGTTTTGCCTCCATTACTGCTCATGGCTTCCGCCCTTTCCGGCTACATTTCCAGCGATGAGGAGGCAGCGCCGTGATCTCCGGCAATGACATCACTCTCCCTCCAGATCAGGTCTTTTCTGGTGGTCCTTTGGATTGCTTGTACTGCTATGCCTCCAGTGGAGAGGAAACGGAGCAGCTTTGCTGAATCCAGCATCAGCCGCCCCCAGCCTCGTGGGTGTCTCGGATCCGGAGGCGGATGTGGAGGTGCACCGCCTGATCAATGAGCAGCGTTTGCAGGATGCGGCCAGAGAGGCCCTCGAGCTCGCTGTGATGGGTCGTGAGGACCCAAGGGAGTTGGCCATTCAGGCCATCCATGCGGCCGCTTCGCCCCGCGCCGAGTTGGGTGCCACGATCAAGGCCCGGCCTCAAATTAAGGCCCGCCCCAAGATTCGGACCTGGCCGCCCTTGCCTCGGATCCCTCATCCGAACGCAGCCCGGGTTTTCCCGAAACCCTCCACTCCGGGCTACACTTACATCAGTGGTCCGACTCCGGCCAGTTGGGGCACAGACCGCACCAGAACCAGGTCTACGCGCGGCCCGGCTGCCGATCAGGTCAAGCAGCAACCAGCTGCACCGGCCCAGGCACCGCCTGCCCCGAGCCGCGTCATTGGGCAAGGTCGTCCATTGACGCTCTTCTTCCCTGTTCCGCCCAAGGCCCTTCCCGCCGCCGTGCCGCCCAAGCACTCCGCAGCAGCTGCGCCTCCTGCACCTGCTGCTGGCTATCCTCAACCTGTTCCGAAGCCAGGCTCGTCGAGGCGCACGCACGCCCCGAGGAGGCGCTGATGCGTCACCTGAGTGACACGCGAAGCGGGTACAAGTGAGCTGCCGCCCTGCGCATTTCCTTTCTTTTCCTTGCAGGTGCACTTCATGAGGGATGCTTGCCGTCTCATTCATTGCCCTTGTTTTGCACAGCTCATGCTCACTTCCCGGCCTCGGACAGTTCAGTTGCCTCGCAGCACCTCCCACAGCGTCCACCAGGCTCCCTTCATAGCCTCACGCTTTCTCAGAAGGAGAGACCGCCGTGGTTCCCGCATCGCCCGTTTCAACCAATTTTTCCACCCCTAATGGATGCAGCTTCCAATACTAGCATTCCCATGCATTTGCCTTTCACGCCCAGGCCTCCAGAGTTCCATCCTCAGTCCACATGCACTAGTTTTTTTTTGCACCCCAAACGGATCCCCTTTCACAAGTGCACCTTGCTCCTGTGCCTCTGTCATTCTAGTGCAGCGCTCTTGCACGCTCAGGTCTCCACGTGTGCCTGCCTCAGTCCGTGCGAGCCAAAATTTTCCGACCTAAATGGATGCCGCTTCAGACTTGCGCCCCCCCATTTCTGCTTGTAGCTTTGGCGTTCCATACAGCTCTCTCGCAAACTCAGGTCGATCCGGTGTCCATTTGTGCCATCCTCAGTCCGCGTGAGCCAAAATTTTCTTACGCAAATGGATGCCGCTTCAGAAGTTCTCCTTTTGCTCAGCTTTGCAGCTTTATAGCTCTGGCATCCCAGTTCCGCGCTCCTCCATTGTGCCAGCCTCAGCCGTTCGAGCCAATTTTTCCTGCCCAAGTGGATGCCGCTTCAGCAATCACCTTTTACCTGGTCGCTCTGACATACCAAAGCAGCGCTCTCTCACGTTCAGGTCTCCAGTTGTGCCCGCCTCAGTGCGCGCGAGCCAAATTTTCCGAGCCAAATGGATGCCGCTCCAGAATTGCAACCTTCACTTTCCAGTGCGGTGTTTCGGTCTCCTTGCCCTTCCCTCCTGATCCAGTTGGTCCCTCTCAGTGCGGCCATTTGCACAATCCATTTGCCTTCTTTTGCGCCCTTCGTGCCAAGGCCGCTCACCATTCCAAGCCTGCCCCAGACTCAGTTTCAGCCAACGCGCCTGCAGAAGCGTTCCAGTTGATCTCCCTTTGCCATGGGCTCAGTCTCCATGTTTAGTCCGTGCCCTCAGCCACATGGACCTCACCTTTCCTTGGGAGGCTCCGGCCTTTGCTCCAATTTTTGCTCAACGTGCCATCGAGCTGCAAGCAGTTCCGTCGATTCAGTCACTCCAGCCGCCCTCTCATGAGGGCATACTGGGGCCCAGTGCTGCCGAGCTATTGGATGAGGCATTCCCGCGCACAACATCCAAGCGCAAGCTTGAATTTCTGGAGGGGCTCCCTTCGTTCCAGCTCATTCGCAAGCCTGCCGTTGCCTCCTTGCGTCAGAGCACCCTACGGCACGCACTAGTGAGCCGGCTCCTCATTCTTTTGAAGGCTGCAGGCGACTCCTGTCCCATTCTAGCGCTTGCCGATGAGGACCCGTGGATGGGATGGCAGCTTGTTTCAGATGTTGTCTCCGGCCGCAGTGAGTCCACTTTGAAAGCGCGCCTCGGCTACCCTGGGTTCCTCTGACAGTTTCCGCTACATGGAAGTGGATGCAGGCACTCAAAGATGCCTCACCCTCGGCCCCCACTTCAGGCTATCAGTCCCTGAGGTGGTTTGCTCACATGTTTCAATGCGCTGCTGATGCCGACTTCTTCTCCAGCCCACTTTTGAAGGGTTCGGCAACTCACTCCTTGCAGGCCGCCCCCCCGCTTCGGCAGAAGCCGGCCATTTTGGTCAGCCAAGTCAAGCGGTTGGAGTTGCTCACAGACTCGGACGAGCCAGCCTTGGTGAACATTGTTGGGGGCATCCTCGTTGCCCTCTACTCCAGGTCTCGCTGGATGGATTTGCAGCGGGCCTCCAGCCTCGAGCTCGATGCCCCGGAAGGGTCACTTACGTCGGGAACACCTTTTACCAGCTCAACACAAGTGAATATAAGACCTCCAAAAGCGGAGGCAAGAGCCGCCTCATCCTACCGCTCACCTTGCCTATTTTCTCTTTGAGTGGATGCCATTGGTTCCAGAACTGGTTGGCTGCGAGGGATCGCCTTGGCCTTCCAGTCCAGGGAGCTATCACCCCACCACTGATTCGCTCAGTGGGTGCCCAAGGAGACACACCACGGCCTTTCAATACGTGTGGACGCAACAGAGCTGTCAGTGAACACCTACTCTCGCGACCTTCTGGCACCACCTTTGAGGGAATTGGTCCGGGTTCTGTCGTTGATAGCCTCGGGGGCCTTCTCCCCTGACACCACACGCTCCGGGTACTTTGCATTCAATGATCCCGGCACGCAGGACGGCAATGACGCCGTTTCCGCAGTTTTTCCTCAACCACCCTCTGTAAGTGTGTCTGCAGACACTACCGCAGTGACAGCAGATTCAGCGCTGGGACCGACAAGCCCCCAGTCGCCGCGCACCAGCGACTCCGACTCGTCGTCTTTAGACGACGCTGTGCCTGAGAGCACCGAAGAGGACCTCGGTGACCCCGATGAGAGCCCAGCTGCGGCTCTTGCCGCCTTCAAGCAGCCGTTCTTTTCCGTTCAACCTCCATTTTTGTTGGTTCAGCACCAGAAGTTGCGGACAATACATATCGCCGGAGGCGACTCTGAAGAGCGCCTTCTCTGCGGAAGAGCCAATACTGACCGATTCTTGAGTGTTGGCCAAGTGGTTCACCAACCCTTTCCTAAGTGTAAGCAGTGCTTTCATGCCTCTGGCAAGCACGACGAATGCTGAAGGAACAAAGGATAGGTGCTGTGCTCACCCATCAAACTCCAGCATGTCTTGCATGGTGCCGTGCAAAGAGACGGCCTACGCACTCACGCATGTGCGCCCGCACAGGCACATGCCAAAGGCTCCGACCTTAGCGCAGCCTTCCTGTGTTCAGTTTGTGCATGTCATGTGCAGACCCCACTTCTCCAGCTGTCGGCTCGAGTTTCAGATTATCATTTCATAGTTGCCATGAGCTTGCTTGATAGCAAGTCAGAGTTTGACAGCCGTGCCCAACAGGTTGGTCTCGTGGAAGACGTTGTGCAGGCCCTTGGGTACCCCAGGCACCACAGATGAGACCTCGCTGCGGGCTTGGGCCAGCGAGACGCTTGGCAGTCTCTCAGTACCACTCGGCCAGGAAATTGCGCTTCGGCGCTTGCTTTTCACTGCACATACCTTGATCATTGCCTCCCTCAAAGAGGAAGTGGCCCGTGCAAGCTCAGCGGCCGATGTGGTGAGGAAGCTCCCGCCAGTTGAACGGGAGGCACGCCTCACCAAGCTTCGAGAGAAGCTTCCTGGCATTGACCTTACACGCCATCAAGAACCGTCCTACGAGTTGGTGGACGCTTTCAGCGCCATGTTGGAGGCCCGCGTTGGGTGCCGTTTCACAAGTGCACCAGCCGCGAGCAAGAGCTGTCGGCTCGCTCGTACAATAAGGAACTCCAAGTCATGCAAAGCCAGGATGGCAAGCTTTCCTTGAAGGAGGGTCAGGCCTCACGCCATGCCAACGTTTCGGACGGCCTGCGAGTCCAGCAAGCCATGTCCAGACGTGCAGCAGCGGCTGAAATCGCCGGCATCGCCACCTTCGACGCCTTGCAGAAGTGGCACACTTGCCTCCTCAATACTCTTACACAACAGCCTCCACAAGGCTTCACACCAGTTGCTTTGGAGCAGCTCACGGCGGCAGACAAGGAGCTCTGGATGGGCGTATCCCACAAGGTGGGTGCCTCCCTGCCGAGTGATCATGATTTCCCTGTGGACCAAGCCATCCAGGAGCTCATGCTCACGCCGCCCGTTGCGATGCAGCTGCTCCCTCGGCCCTCGCGCGCCGTCCCTGAGCGCGTCAATCGGCCAGGACCTCCCAAGGGTTCACCCAAAGGGCGTGGCAAGTCCCCCGCCAAGTCCAAGGGCCGTGGCAAGGCCCAGCCCAGTTTTCCGGCACCCTTGCAAGGCAAAGGGTTGAAGGGCCGCAACTTGCAGGGAGAGTTGCTCTGCTGGAATTACAACATGGAGAGGCCATGCCAGAAGAAGCCGTGCCAGTTGAAGCATCAGTGCATGAAGTGCTTTGGGCCTCACCCCTATACCTTGTGCACAGTCTTGTGACCCGAGCACGAGCCGGCCAATTCCGCTAATGCTTTGGCTAACAGTGGGTCATTCAGTTTCGGCTGTTCCGCTGCAGAGCCCTTTTTGCCAACACCGCCATTTTCTTTCCCAAGTCAGCCAGCCGCCCCCTCTTTTCCCTTTTCCAACGAACCGGCTCCTACGCCGCGTAGGCATGCCCCTGTGCATCCTACCACCTCACCTAGTGAGGTTTTCCAGGCCCCTGTGCCTGCTGGGTTCGCCCCTGTGCTACCCAGCGCTTCTCCCCGAGAAGCTCTTCCCAAGGCCCCTGTGCCTGCTGGGTCTGCCCCTGCGCGACCCAGCGCTTCTCCCCGAGAAGCTCTTCCCAAGGCCCCTGTGCCTTCTGGGTTTGCCCCTGTGCGGCCCAGTGATCCCCTTCCGGGTGCCTTTCCCTTGGCACCTGTGCGTGGTGGGTGCACCCCGCCGTTCATCCGGCCGCTCTTTCTTGGCACGGTCATGCTTCGGGCGCATTGACTCCAGCGCCCTGTGCCCAACCTTTCACCAGGCCCTGCCCTGCCAGTGACCATGCCTTTCCTTCAGCCTCCGGCCTTTCCGAGGATCTCGCTTCCTCGGCCAGTCCCTCTGTTTCCGCGCCTGCCCGCAGCCCTGAGGGCCGCGCACCCTGTGTGGTAGAGATCTTTGCAGGTTCGTGCAACTTTTCTTCCACAGCCGTCTCCATGGGTTTTCAGTCAGTGGCAGTGGATCATGTCCCAGCCAAGCGGTGGCATGTTTTGCAGTTGGACTTGCGCGAACCTGGCGCCCAGCAGTTGCTGCTCAGCACGCTCAGGTGCTTGCAGCCGGACCTAGTGGTGCTTGCACCCCCGTGCGGCACAGCCTCCCGAGCGAGGGATATTCCAGCTTACAGCAATGGGAAGCGTATTGCGAACCCGCTCCGTTCGGGTCAGCATCCAGACGGTTTGCCTTCGCTTCGAGGCCTTGACCTCGCTAGGGTGACCAGTGCCAACAGCCTTTACGCGTTCACAGCCGTTGTCGCAGGTATGTGCAGCCAGCACGGCATACCGTGGATTATTGAGAACCCTGCTCGCAGTTATATGTGGGACACTTCCATGATGAGCACACTCCCTGTGCATTCGCAGACCGGGGTCCACTTTTGCGCCTATGGGGGTGCTCGCCGCAAACGCACTGTCCTGAAGGCCTGGTTGCAGACTCTTTGCCGCACATGCGACGGCAATCATTCCCACGCCCCGTGGAAAGATTCCTGGGGCATTCACACCGCCGAGGAAGCCGCTTACCCACTGCCCTTTTGCCAAGCCATTTGCCTATGTTTGAGGGACTCCTTGCCTCCGCACAGCCGCCCCCGGCTGGTGTTTCTAGGCTAGACACTGCCACACTGGAGGGATGATGCATTATTCCTTCGAGCTGCAGTGAAGTTTCAGCCTCGTTCGTGGGTATTTCCAAATTTGCCGTCTCCCTTTGATTTGCAGTTGTTCCCACAAAGCCTTTTCGACACAGCATGGCTTCGCGGCAAGCGGCTACCGGCAGGCCCTTGGCCAAAAGGCTCCGTGCTGCCTTTGCACCCGCCAGAGGCTGCTCAAGGTCAGTTTTGGGTTGCCTGCCCTAAGGACCCTGTGCAGCACATGCATTCCATGAGTGGAGTGCAGCACCCAGCCAACATGTTGCCCCCTCTTGGCCGATTTCTGGAGGAGGCCGTCGACTTCGTTGCAACATGTCCCCCGCATGATGCCCTGTTCTTGTGGGCAGAGAGGCTCAAATCCTTGCTTCAGCTGGCCGAAGAGTTTGCTCCGCGTCAGAAGCGGTTGCTCGCCTCGTGCGATGCTCATGTTGC
This sequence comes from Effrenium voratum, assembly GCA_963377175.1. Classification (NCBI taxonomy): domain Eukaryota; class Dinophyceae; order Suessiales; family Symbiodiniaceae; genus Effrenium; species Effrenium voratum. The sequence continues at coordinate 40,663 of CAUJNA010002132.1, forward strand.
GCGCATCAACGCCAAGAAGCGCACTTTGCTGCTCAAGCACGTCTTGCAGACAGTTGGCTATCAGGACACTGCCATCGCTGACGAGCTAGCTGCCGGTTTCCCTTTGTTTGGATGGCTTCCTGAGTCAATGGAGCTGCCCAGGCATCCACAGCCACCTGCGGTGGACATTGCCTCCTTAGAGCGCATGGCCCCAGCGTTGCAGGCCCGCGCCTTGGCACGTTGTCAGCCTACAGATGATCCAGCAGCTGACCAGACACTTTTTGACACTACACTTACGGAATTGCAGCAGGGCTGGCTAGATGGCCCCTTTTTGGCCCCGGACGTGCCAAGCACTTCCGTCATCAGCCCGCGTGTCTATGTTTTGCAGTCTGACAAATGCAGGCCTATTGACGACTTTACGTTCAATCTTTTGAACTCAGCCGTCGGTTCAGCCAACAAGGTCGTCCTGCATGACACTGATTTTATCGCTGCCTTGCTCAAGCGGTGTTGCAGTTACAATAAAGTGCCCTGGCGTGGACGAGCCTTCGACCTGGACGCATACCGTCAGCTGGCGATTGCGCCTGCGCACCGAACACACTCGTTCATTTGCGTGTACGAGCCCATGCATGGTCCGAGGTGCTACCGTATGCTGACTATGCCATTTGGCAGCTCGGCCTCGGTTTACGCCTTTTTGCGCACTAGCTTAGCCATTCATGCGCTTGGCGCTCGCCTTTTTCGCCTGCCCTGGACTTGCTTCTATGACGATTTCCCGACCGTGGTGCCCGAGCCACTCGCCAACGCAGCCACGCACCTGATCAAGTCCTTGTTCACATTGTTGGGTTTCCAGGTCAGTGACAAGCCCTCCAAGAACCCGCCGTTTGCAGCCGTGTTTCAGGCGCTTGGGGTTGCCTTCAACCTCACGCGAGCAGTTTCCGGGGTTTTCGAAGTGGCGAACACCGAGGCCCGAATCCATCTCCTGGCTTCTAGCTTGCAAGAGCTTTTGACAAGCCATTCCCTCTCACCCAAGGAGGCTCGCAGATTGAGAGGCCGCATGCAATTTGCGCACGGTCAATTATCGGGACGATACCATTCACGATGCCTCTCATCACTACATGAGCTTTCTGCCCTGGCACCAGGCTCTCGCGCCCCTACGTCGCTTGTGAGGATTTTGCAGCGCTGTTTGCAGTCTCTTGTCAATTCCATGCCAAGAGCAGTCAGCAGCAAGGACCGCCTCGTTTGGCATCTTTTTACAGATGGTGCCTTGGAGGCTTCCAAGCCCTCCATAGGAGGCGTCCTCGTGGACTTCTTTGGGCAACCCCGCTTTCACTTTTCTTTTGAGCCCCCGGCTCTTTCAGTTCTTGCGACCTTTGGATCTCACTGCATTTTGCACCTCGAGATCCTTCCCATTTTGGTGGCACTTCACCTCTGGCCAGACCTGCTCTCAGGCACGGCCATTTTCTTTCATGTGGACAACGAAGCTGCACTTCATTCTCTCATTCGCATGTCATGCGACAACCATGCGGCCGACCAGCTTGTCCAACACTTCCTACGCCTTGAGCAACGGATGACCTTCGACACATGGATCCACCGGGTCCCTACCGAGGTGAATGTTGCCGATGCCCCCAGTCGAGGCGATGAAACTCAGTTACTTTTCTTTCGATCCCAGAAGTCCCACGTTACACCAAGCATTTGGAACAGTCTATGGAGCGAGCTGCAGCTGTAAAATTTGCTTGCTCTTGTACCGTTTCTTTCCCTACGCATGAAGTGCACATAGTGTCCTTTCATGCCTTTATTCACACGTATTCGTTTGCCGTTTCCGTCCGTTTGTGCCGCCTCAGGTCACTTCACACGGTCGAGCACTCAGTTTACAGGGGGTGCGTGCGTGTTCTCGACATGGGGTGCTTGCCTGCCCTCACCCCCTGAGGCCTTCTTGGGGGACCCCCCTCTTTCAGGGTGTGAACCCTTTTCTCCCTTTTGGGGTCCCCCTTTCTAAGAAGGTCCTTTCCTTACCTTGATGCTCTACCCCGTGTGCTGAAAAGGAGTGCTTGCGCTCAAGGTTCCCTTGTCAAGTATTGTTGAGAGACTCAAGCTGCTTAAGGGCACCAGGTATAAGGATTGCTAGTGCTTGCACTCGCGGCGTTATACGGGCGCCCTTAACTGTTGAGTTGCAGCTTGAGGCTCAAACCTTTCCTTTCCTTCCAATTTCAGGGCCTTAGATTTTC